>JBAMHZ010090084.1:0-29492 GCA_037177395.1 Alpinia galanga | reverse complement strand
GAATTAACTTGGAAGAGAGTCAGAGACTAAGGCAGGCGAGGTAGCGTTTCTCACCGGCGGTTATCATAAAGGCTAGACTCTGCCCCGTCGCGAGTGCAATGATTGGCAAGCAGACGACTGCACTTACTGGGCAAGGTCAATCGTGGGAGTGGGATTCAATCAGCGGATGGAGTCCACGAAATGAAGAGAATGAGAGATGTTTCTTACCGGTGACGATTCCCAAAAAGATTTGGAAGGGCGGAAGTAGTTTCATGATTCTTTCTGATCCAACTGATCTGCCGAAGATGAGATGACAACTGAAGTAGCTACGAGTATCAAGATAAGAACAGGAGCATAAGTCAAGTAAACGCTGTCGATTTCAGGAAATAAAAATGACGGTTTTCCAACGCGCAGTTGCTAAGAAATTTAAGCAAAAAGACGGGAAGCAGAAATCCGCGCGTCCAATTGAAATACTTGCGATTCCAAAGGGATATTTTGAGTAAAAATAACAAGAAAATATATATATTTATTTTTCCATAAATCACTTGAGGGATAAAATTTTGTTGAGAAAGTCAATTTTATCACCGATTCATTTAGCAAAATAAAAAAAAAGAATATTTTCTTTTTCGAATCGGACTTTGCATTTCAGAGGAAAGAGAACTCACTTGATCATTTGACACAGTCTGATCGTAGCTTAATCAGCATCGCATTTATATCTATCTACTCGAATGAATTAAAATATAATATTAAAATACTTTATCCTCCCAAAATAAAATTGCAATAGAAGCATTCATTGGATTCTTTTATTTGTTTGAATGGAATATAACGAATAAATTACTTATTCTAACTAACTCTTTTACTATTATCCAAGTCAATTATACTTATATTCTAACTCGATTACCTACTTGTTCGGCCAATCAAATGCCACATTCTATCTTTTTATTTTTATTATTTTATAGATTCGGGTCATTTGATTCACGGTGTCCATATTATATGGCACGTCCTTAGGAGAATCTATCCATTGGCGAGTAGATTTTGGTGAAATCGTATATCAATAGTAATTTACAAGTGATATATTAATAATTAGTATATCTACGTTTTAAAAAAAAAACTAAAATATCTAAGCGCTTTAAAGTACTAAATCTAAAGACTGCAGGAGCTTATTGATTACGTTACAACAAGCTACTCTACTTAAATCTGCTGACACCATCAAAGCAATTTTTATTTCCTTGCGTATATTAGTTACGACACTGGAAAGATACATCAGTAGTCGTCATCTTCATAATCCTTGCTCCCAAAAACCCTTCGGATCGCAGCTCCAATGGCACCCAGCACTAGAAATGCGAAAAAAACATCAAAGCCACCGCCCACGCCTACTGCAATTCCCGGCCCCGGCGCGAAGAAAGTGAATGGCGACCAACCCCATCCACCGTAGAATGGTGCACCGTAGCCATATCCGCCAAAAAGTGGCGGGGCAATTGGGGGATTGACGTAGATGTTTGTCCTGCACAACATCCTCATGCTCAGAATCAGTTCGGAAAAAGTATCATTCTCTTAGTACCAAAGATATGATGATGTCTCCATTCTGCAACAAAGTTAACATCCGCCTACACACAGCAACTACTTAGAGAAATGATCACGTATTGGAACTTATTGTTAGGGAAAGAATACAGATCTGATATCTAATAAAGTTTGAAATGAGCAAATGAATTCTTACTTACTGATGAAGAGGAAATATATAATGATCTTTGTAGAAATGGTATGCAAATAAACATTTGTCCTTGATTCCACTCTAATTCTCAAAATTAATACCATTAATTTGTGATCTGGACCACTTAACCAGGAAATATCGAGCATGGATCCCCCTAGTTATTGTCATTGTGGTTGTTCTATTCATCAAATAAAGCTTATCTACAGGCCTTCTCAGAATCGGTGGAGAAATCTCAGGGTCTTTCATGCTACTTAACATCCTACGTCTTCATGAACCCTATCTAGTTGCTCTTCTAAAAATCTCCCTAGCTAGCTCCATGCAAACGCAGTTCACTATAGACCAATTTAGTGGCACAGAAATCAAAATGGTGGATGCCCTCAATCTCCCTTCAAAAAGGAGCTAATTACACATTGATCGTCGATGTCAATGACAGAAAACAGTCAAACATGAACTGGAGATGAGACTAGTTTATGGCTTAATTTTACCAAACTGGAGAATAGAGAACACACCCAATGGACTAAACTTCAGAATCTAGACAAAGTTTCTGAGTAGTAAGAGGCGTATAGCCCTCTGATACATTAGTTCTTGACCCAAAACTAAAGTTTCAGACACTTTTCGGCCAAACAATTCAACCAACTTTCGATAGGCAATAAAAAAAAATTGCTGTGGATATACTTAAGGCAGCAAGTACTAGTGCAAAGAAAGAATGGAGGACCAATGGCTTCTTTGCTAGGGTAGACCTTGCAATTTCGTCAAAGCACATAACAATTAAACCGAAGGATCCCCAACGAGAAAGCAATTAATTATTTGATTTGCTAATCAGTTGCTTCGATTACCTTGAGTTGTTAATCCGAGGGCCGGAAACCCTAGGAGCTGCGGATCGGAAGGCCTGGCCGCCAACTCTGCCGCCAGATTTAGCAGCTGCCGCCGGATCCACACTGCCAAGCGCCAGCATCCCTGCCGCTAATGTGACCATCGCCAGTTTGGCCAACTTCGCCTCGCTTTTCCCATTGCTCAATCAGCAGAAAAAGGTAGAGTAAGATTCACAGCTAATCTGGAAAAACAACTGCGAGAACGAACCGTAAAATCTGTCACTAAAAATCGAACCTTGATGAGCCCTCCTCGACGGAGCACCTGCAGGCCGCCGGAAGGGCCCTGCGTAGCGTCTTCTTGTGCTTGGGGAAGGGCGAGAGGGGGTTTCCATTGAGGAAGGAACGCGGAGAGGAGATCAAAGCCATGGACTCCGAAAAAGAAGCTGCTTATTGCTCGCTGCCGTTGCTTCGGGACTCTGGATACTACGCCGATAACGTAGAAAGGTTTGTTATCATTGTAAAGATGGAGAAGCAGCCAGTTGGCACAAGCGCAGTGGCTAGTAGAAGTTTCTTGAGGCAAGATTCTCCATAATTCTAACCCTTCTTAATTTTTGTGAGCACAAAAAATAGTTCCTTTGAAATATCTAAACATTCAGATGAAAACAAAGTGTTTTTTTTTTCTTCTCCTCTTTTGTCTTTGGGAACAAAATATTGACTTGATTTCACTGTTAGATCTACTGCAAACGACCATTTATAAATACAATATCTATTGATTTAAAAGTGATAGTCACTGCTTCTTTAGATGTGCCAGTTCATTACAGGGAAAGAGAGCTGTTTCATATGAAATGTTCCACACAAGTTTATATAAGAATCCAAGAACCACTGAAGAGAAAATCTGGAATTATTACAGGGAAAAGTTTGTGTTTGCAAAAACTGGCAAATGATTTCAGCCAGTTTTATGTTCTGGAAGGGCAGATGTTTTGCAGATAGGGCACCAGTTCTTCTGCCGAAGCCATTGCTCGATGCATGCAGCATGGTAGCGGTGGTCGCACTGCAACTCGCCGACTTCATCTTCGCCGACATACTCTTCCTGAAAAGGGAAATAACAAAGCATCATGAGTAGAATCAAAATAAACTGATGCAAATGAGTTTGGGGTAGATACTATGACTCACAACATAGAAATATTAACTCTAACAACAGCCATTTCAAGTTGCAAGTATTAGGGATGACTGAAACGCTGGTTCACAGAATCACCTTCTTTCCAATGATTTATCGATAATGCATCAATCCCATGAGAAGCATAATCTATTGACAGTAAGTTACCAGACTACAGTATGTCCGGGAGAGAGCTCACCAGCAGAATTACCTGGCATATGCTGCATTTCATATCTTCATCCCCACAGAAGGTGATTCCACTGGCCACATGGTTGGTTGTGTATATGCTTCTCTTGAGGCATCGTAGCAATTGCTCTTCCGATAGGGCTGTGCTTACTGTACCCATTCTTTCCTCCAGCGCCAGCAGTTCCTGATTTAAAATAAAATAAAATAAGCGAATACACTTGCAAGCGTAACCATTATGCCAAACATTTGCATATGCTAACTCAGATTGGACATCGTTTTGAAAATTTCACAATCAAAATGATCAATTTCTTGGTTTAACATGTACTATGTAGAGAGCAGTTTGTGTTTTTACTGTTAACCCATCTCAAATATCGTCCCTTCAAACATGTAGGAGAACATTGACTGGCATATCGAAGTGCTGAAGGTGACCTATGTGGCATAATTTCTATCCCCACACAAATCAACAAGCTAAAGAACATCATGGAAAGGTAATACCTCATAGGACATATTATCAATATCCATCCTCATGTCTCTATGCGTATCACTGAAGTTAAGCCCACTAAATAACAAGCTTGTCTCCAACAACAATAATTGCTGCAGAGACAGAGAGAACTTCATTCAGATAGTGAAAATTAGAATGCAGGGTTCTGAGACCACAGGTTTACAACCTCATATGTCAATGCATCATCTTGTTCAGCTCGTTCGAGTGCCAAAAGAATCTGAAGAAAAAAAATGATCCTTTAGTTCAAGTGCTTAGTCCAAATGTCCAGTCATGAACAACTGAGTGAAATAGTAAGACTTAAAGTGATCCAATCATCTGTTCATCTTTAAATAAATGATGGAGATAACTATGAAGAAATTAGTAAGATAATTTCAATATTTAGGTTTTTAGTCAAATGGTAAGAAGAGAACCTCAGCAACAGCACCCATGCCTAAGCGTCTGTAGTCATCTCTATCCCTCAAAGAACTGATGAGCATTCCTCCGGTGTTATCTTCCATATGAGGCATGAATCTACTTTGAGAAGCCTGATTGCTTAAATCTGGCCGTCTAA
Source organism: Alpinia galanga (assembly GCA_037177395.1). Lineage (NCBI taxonomy): Eukaryota > Viridiplantae > Streptophyta > Magnoliopsida > Zingiberales > Zingiberaceae > Alpinia > Alpinia galanga. Next base: position 24,596 of record JBAMHZ010090084.1, on the reverse strand, counting down.
AAGGGTTATGCAAAGCATGTGATGATCTTGACGAACTTTCAGGTTGTGCTTCAGGTATAGAAAGTTGAGACCACCTGTAATGGGGGTTGACAAAGGACTCATGCAATGGTAAAGCACTTTCATCACCATGCACAGGTAACCTCATTTGACTTTCTCCACTATAACCCCTCCGAATTCTAACTGGAATTGAATCATCCCTGGTTGCTGGTAGGTTTCTAGCTATTCTTGATGTCCGGTGATGTGTAAAATGATCCCGTCGAGATGAACTTGAGCCAGCACCATTATCAGTGGGAACTACATAAGTTCCACTAGAAGATGCAGTTGTGCCCTTGCTTCTTGCAGCTGAAATTTCTGCATCAGACGGTCTCTTTCTTACTGTATCAACCCTCCTATTTTGTGGGACATGAGAGGAGGTACAAGCTGAAGGAAGAACATCAGATATTGATGTGCAGCTTATACCTTTAAGACCCCATCTCTCTGTCCCAGAGCCCAATCTTTCAGAATTGTTTCTAGTTGCCGGGTTAAAGTTCCTATATTCGGTAGCTGTATTTTCGATGCTGGAACTTGAAGAAGAATCTCGATTTATGAAGTCGGATTGATTATGTGGTCGAACTGATGTGTCAATTCTTGACTCATTTATATCAGTATAAATATTCTGTAAGATTGAAGGTTCAGTTGGCTCTTTGATTGTGAGAGTGTCTTCTGAATTGTCCATCCTCCTTTCTGTTCTAGAATCTAGATTCTCCAGAGAAACCTGCCTGTCAACCTTGATCAAATTTTCAATCTTCCCCTGCCTGCCATTTTGTTCAATAATTGGAACTGTTTGGTTCTGCTGTTCCTGGAAGAACTTAGAGCATCTACTAGATGTAGAAGATGAACTGGAAGAGCTTCCAGCAATTGCTTGACTCTCACCATAATTCACAGGAGCTCTTGCATATGTATATCTTCCTGGGATACCGACTTGAGAACCTCTATTGCTGTTATATCTGATGTTGCAACTATGATTAATATTTTGATCATCATTTTGATCCCCATTTGAAAAGATCTGTTCTCTGGCAGCTCTCTTGCCAAAATTCTCGCCCATTTGAATTCAAAATTGTAGCAATCAACAAATATGAAGACCTGTTCTACATATACTTCAAACGTGTTAGGATGACACGTCCAAATCCAATATAATTTAAGAGAGGAAGTGTTTTTTGTTTGACAAAAAAAAAAAAACGAAAAGCATGCCAACTGCTAAAGGAACCTAAAATCAGCAACTAAATGCTTCTGCTGGCAGTTAGAAAAAAATCTCTCATTCAGCAATGAGTTGCAAGGAAAAAACAAGCTAAATGCTTGAATCACAGGTTTCAAAGCAACATATTTAGTAATATTAGCAATTCTGCAAGGACAAAATGAAAGTAATACGTCAAGGTAAAACGAGAACGCAAAGTTGAAAGGTCAAAGATGACGAAGGCAAATAATTTGTGTAACTTCTGTCCTTCTATGATCCATTTTGATTGAAGATAACTTGTACTACTTCTATCTTTTCGTGATCCATCTTGATCTAGCATGCAACCGATTTCCCAGGATCTTATTCTTTGTTCGTTGCTGGTCTTTTCTTCCGCGTGGGGCAGAGGCCTGTTCTCCTCCGTCCCCAGCGAAAGTCTTGAGGAAGACTAATTTGATCCAAGACGAATTGATGCAATGCACAGCCTCGGCTATTCCTATTATTCTATTGATCTCAAGTCTCGCAATACAATCAAAAGTTCATCAGAAGTCAAAAATAAAAAAAACGTCCAGGAAAAAATTGACACCGAACCTAAGAAGCAAAGTTCCTAGTCGAAGATCTAGCATTTGGGGAAAGGCGGAACTCTGCGTCAAAAGCCCAAAGATCAAAGGAACAAAAAAAATTCAACTTTTTTCTTCAATCTGCAATCAAAGTTTGACATGAATATGCACAAAGAATGGATCTTTCAGCCCCCCAAAAAAGGAAAATGAAATTGTGAAGCCAAACAGATCCTAAGCCATTGGGATCAACGAAAACATCGAAGCTCTTCCCTTTTCCCCATTCCATACCTTAACCACGAAGCCCACGCTAAAATTCCGCAGTGTGTGGGGAGAGAGAGAGAGAGAGAGAGAGCGCAAGGGATTCAAGATACAGGCGATGAAAGAGGCGCCTGCGGAATGGTGCCAGAGCCGCGCGGATTTAATGCCCCATCACTCCATCAGCGCAGGTCCATGGAGGGGAAGGACGAGGCGACGACAGCGAAAGGGGAGCGGACGACGAAGGTGAGATGGCAGTGGTTGGATCACGTAACCGAGGAGCGGCTAAAGAGAGAGAGAGAGCTAGCGACCGTCAACAGACGAACCGCATCCCAGAATGATCCGCCGCATTTAATACCATCTCACCCAAAACAATTCATCGCTCACGAATCACGAGGAAAGATTGCATTTTTTTTGTCTGCCTCTTCTACATAAAAGGAAAAAAAACAATCAAAAGTAGTAATATTTCCAAGAACAAGTTTCAATAACAATAAACATAAATAGTTTTTTCCTATTTTTTCCCAAGAACTGTCAAAATATTTCTTATTGTTTAAAAAAAAACATAGAAAATAGGCAGGTAAACAATTCCTTCCCTTTAGAACTGAAGATAGATCGATGGTAAAGAGTGCTGAAATTGAATTTCTAGTAATTCAAACTTTGTTAACGTAAAGAATTAATCACAATTTAATCCATTGGACAGGCCTACAAATGTTTATGCTCTGCTTGCTACCATTTTTTAAACCAATTGCAGTGTTTTTGAACCTTATCTTCCCTCTGACCCCAACCACCACCTCCACCCATCGACCTAATCTCTTCTTTATGCTGCACATTGCTGCAACGTGTAGGCTTCAAGGAAATCGTTGTCGCATAAAAGTACCTAAAAAATGTTCCTCAGGACCATTTTGCATTTATTCGCAATGTTTTTAACTTTTAATGCCCCGCCATTTTTAATACAAGCACGCCAAACATCCACCCACATTATTTCAGACTTTTCAGTGCACAAATTTGGGTGGATCGTCATCAAATTTCTAATTGGGATCATTAAAGATTAAGGATCGTTGAATATTGAGTTAGAGTTTTCGATCATCCAAGGACAGAAGATGATTATAGACATATTTGTTGCAGAAAGATCGAGTTCTCTGTACGTACACGATTAAATCACAATTTACACGATTATTCTCGCATGATGAGATCTTATTCTCGTTTTAACTGGAATTGGATTCAGTTACAGTTCTGCGATCGCCACTGGTTTGATCTCTCGGTTGACGGCCGGCGGCAAGGGGGCCGCCGGCGATGTCCGGCACAACCACCAGCCGTGGCAGGATGATGATGCTGAGTGGCGGATGCTCTTCGATGCTCTGGCAGCGAGCTCCGCCTCCGACCGCTGCAGAATCTCCCACATCACCTGCACGTCATCGTACCCGCACGTCCGCACCTCGTCGTAGAGCTTGATCAGCATGCCTCTTCCTGCAGCGACGACAAGCCAAATTCGTAACCGAACAATTAATTCATCGGAGCTAAAAGCTTCGTGCGAAATTAAATGGACACTGCTTGCCATGCTTTCTGGGTCGGATTCGGGCGGCGACGGCGACGAGCGCTCTCTTGACGGGCGCCACGACGCGGCGGCGCCACCACGCCATGCGCGACGCGGGCGATGGAGCAGTGGCGAGCGCGGCGAGGAAGGCGCTTAAGAGGAGCTAGGAAGCGGCGCGCGGGTGGCAGCCCGAGAAGGCAACACGTTGCCACTCGCCGCGCGTCGAAGTGTGCATTTTATGCCGCGGTTTCGGTCTCGGAAATGGGGAAATGCGACGTCACAGGCGCGGTGCGTGGCAGGCTCTCGTCGTTCTGATCTGTGGTTTTTTTTAATGATGACGTGCCGGTGGCGGATGTCTTGGGCTCCCGGAATCATGGATGGCCGCACCGAGGGGCTCGTGACCACCGGCGCGGACGCGCGGGAGGCGTGAGAAGCAGAGGAAGGAGATTTATTTTATGTTTTCCTTCGTCTTTTGCGCAGCGAGGATCGTTGGAATCCCGACGGCTGTCCGTCCGATAGAGGTGTCAAAAGATCGAAGTAAACACAAAAAAAGCTCACTGGTATTGCCAATCATGGTGGATTGTAAAAGAGTTATAAGCGTGTAAAAATTGAAGAAAGAATTCAAAGCCTTCTCAAGCTCTACAAGCACATCTCGAGCCACACACTACAACCCAATCGGATGATACACCGTATTCATAAAACAAGCAAACGAACTCCATCGACTTGCGCAGGGCAGCACACGAAACTGTTCGTCGATCACATTTAAAATAGTGAAAGAATTAAGACAGGAGGAGGAGGAGGAGGAGGGTGGGAAGAAAAACCAAGGAAAGATACGCACCGACAAGATGAAAACCTCGACCTCCCCTGAATTCTAAGTCGATTTGCTGAAGTCGCTCTGATGGCTTTTACGGGATTGACCTTCGTCCTGCAACGATATGACCGTCTCGAATGCTCCCACCAAAGCGCTCACCTTGCTCTTCTTCTTCTCCCAGAGCTTGCTCCTCGTCTCCTCGATTACTTCGTAGCTCACTTTCTCCTCCTTCTTCGCCTGCAACAACGTCGGATTCTTAAATACCCTCATCGTCGCCGCCGTTTCCCCTCCGTTCTCAACTAGCGTCGCCGTCCTAGGCTCTGCCGGCGCCGGTGCTGGAGCTTTACTCTCTCGAGCTTCCCTGACGGCAATCTTCGCCACGGTTGACTCTTCCGCTGGAGACTTGTTGCTACTAGTCTCCTGATCTGCATCATCTTGTCTGTTCTCTGGCATGGCATCGACTGCGCATGGGTTAGGAATCACTAAATTCGCGCCCTCTGTTTCAGCTTCTACCTTTGCAACCTCGCATGGTTCTTCATGAGGTGGTTCGATGATCTCAACAGCCGATGCCCCCTCAGAGAGCTGCTCGTTGGCAATCTCAGGCACTATGTTTCCATCGCGATCGATATTCCCATCGAGCTCGTGCTCTGGTGAATCGTGCGGCTCTTCTTGTTGAGATTCTAAGTTAGTATCTGCTTCCTCAGTGGCTTCATTAGTCTCGGCGAGTGTTTCTTCCTCGGCTTCAATTGATTCCGCTTCCATTCCTACGATGCGATGGTTCTCACCGGAAACATGGCTTTCCAGGGAAGTAACCACAAGGTAATCTTGGACTGCTGTAACTGATGGATCCTCACTTAATGCCCTTCGGTCGGCGTCGGCATGCGAAGTAATGAGCTTGTTTTTGTGGGATGCGACGCTGCTCACCGGACTCTGAGCCTTGGCAATCGCAGATGATAGACCCCCTCCGCCGCCTGCTCTTAGAGCTCTCGTCGTTTTCTCCGATACGCTTGCCGGCTTTGAAGACGCTGCTACTCGCGAAACGGTGGAGGAAGCATGCCTCGGCGTCTTCTCTTTGACGGTGGCGTTGGCTGTCGAAGATGATTTCAAAGGAGGGCTGGACGACGACGGAGGTTTCTCGGCCGGCTTTCGTGCGATTCCTGGCGGACGCGATTTATTGGCGGTGGCTGCGGCGCTGGCCGTTTGCAGTGGCGTGGCTCTGCTAACATTGGCGGCGCCGTCGTTGGTGGATCGAGCTGAAGGCTTGTGCTGCAGCTGATTAGTCTCTCGCTGAGGCGAACCGGAAACCGAGGTTTTGGCGGCTCTCCGCCGGCGAAGCTCATCGGAACTGGTATAAGATGAAGAGATTGACGTGGTATTGTCCTTCAGGTGAGCGCTTGCTCTAGAGGAAGCCATGCCAACTTTACTGCTAAAGGATCGGAAATCAATTACAAAGTTGGTTGGATTTGCAAGGAAGGATTATAGAATCCAAAACTTTCCGTAAGAAATAAGTCACTTAAAATGATTTAAAAAACCCGACTCAGAAATCAAGGAAAAGGACGACAACAAAAAAGTAGAGAGAGAGAGAGAGGAGAGAGATCCAGCCTGAAGAAGTTTTTCGGAATCCATGACTTCGATCTACCGGTTTGCCTCTGCGACTAAATTTCCTTCGTTTTCTGTCACAAAATCCATTAATCTAACGTTGTTTATGCAATAAACAAAATTATGGTTGGAACCATCAGAAAGAAATGAACTCGAAATTAAAAACGAAAAATCTACCGAATAAATAAATTAAACGTTGCACCTGGAGAAAAGCAATCAATCAATGCATGATCCTCGAAGCAAAAGTGAGCGTGACGCCTGCTCTCGCCGAGGATTGATGCGGAAGGGGGGAAGAGGAAGGCGAGCCGACGTCGCCAATTTTATTTTAATTTCCAGAATGATTCTTAGAACTCGAAAAATGGTATTAGCTTTGTTCGGGCGTGAGGGAGGGAGAGAGAAAGTCGGGTGTCCATCGATCGAGGAGCTCAGACCAGGTCAACTATAGAGTTTCCAATTCGATGAGTTTGTCAACTACGAACACTTTATCAATGTGCTAATATTGCTCATATGCACTTCAATTCATATTAAAACAAAAAAAAAAACAAATCTTTCAGTACTAAGATCCTTTGGACAACAGAGAAACTGAGCTAGGATCCAGAATCTGAAGCAGCCTATGCACTTAAATTCGAACAACAATGTGGCGACGACGAAGTCGTCTTCCATGACTAGAGGGGTTTGTGTCATTAGATATTATCACCTGGTCAGGCCATCGCAATGATCCATCCTCCATCGGTTAAAAGTATAGCCATCGACTCTTCCATCTCCTTCAACTTTGGCTGCAGTCACGGTTCTCTGCGTTGCAATGAAGTGCGGCAGCCTCCTCATATTGTCCCTCGACAGGGCCTCCGGCTTCGGGCTCCAGTCCAAGGACCAGTATCTCTTCCGAAAGATTGACATGCAGATCAAGTTTGTGCCCGGCAACTCCGCCAGCACGGTCACCTCCTACTATGTAATTAGCGATGCGTACAGTTGCTTGTTTCCTTGATTTCCCTTGTAGAATCCTTCGGCAGAGAATGAATCCTGCTACTTGTGTTCTCCTTGCAGTTGTCTTCGCAAGGACCGACGCACGACGAGATCGACTTTGAGTTCCTGGGCAACCTCAGCGGAGACTAGTGAAGGGCAACATGGAGGTGCAGTTCAAGCTCTGGTTCGATCTCACCAAGGATTTCCACACCTACGCCATCGTCTCGAACCCCAGACACGCCATGAGAGTATATATATATATTCCCAATCCGGCAATACGATAAAAAATGTTTGTTTACAACTGAATAATATCGATCACCACGGATGGATCTACTATTCAGCTTCATGGTGGACGGGACTTCAAAAACCTGGAATCCAGAGGCATTGCGTTCCCAAAGCAGCAACAGATGAAGATCTACTCCAGCCTTTGGAACGCCGACGACTGGGAAACCAGAGGGGGGCTCGTTAAGACCAACTAGTGGCAGGTGTCGTTCAGAGGCTTCAAAGCCGATGCTTGCGTTGTCGCTGCAGCTTCTGGTGCATTCAAATGCAGCGGTTAGCAACAGGAGCTCTGGATGATGGAACAGGAGGTGGACTCGACGGCGCAAGAGGGGATGAGGTGGGTGCAGAAGAACTACATGATCTACAACTACTGCATTTCCTCAAGGCCTGCCTCCGGAGTGCTCCATTGCCTGACGAGATGAAAGTCAGGCTGATTCTTTGATTCCTTTTGTTAGAGCTGTAGAACAACACTGTTCTAGATCGATGTCTATCAATGAAATTTTGAGGATGTATTTTTAACTGTAAAACAATTGCGGATGATGTCGCGATAATATCAACAATGACGTAAAAAATTTACAAATCAACTTAGGGCTAAAGCAAAAAATACAGGATAAAGAAGCATGGATGAGTTGCCATTGGGTCCATTCCGGTGACTCTGTCTGTGTTTTGGGTCTCTTAGAATGGGACCTGGCATGTCGTCTTCCACTTGACAGACCGCTTTGCCTTGATGAGCCGTGCAGTACGACTCTGACTGCACCAATGTAGCCAGCCAGCTTTGTTAAGAACCATTCAGTCAGTGTCACTCACCCTCAACTAAATCTCTCTTCTTACTTTTCGATTCAGAGGGAAAAGTAAATGAAAACTTTCACTAAACTTCGTGTTTATTTTAGTTTGTTCAGATTCTACGTCAGATAAGTAGGAGGAGAAAACATACTGTAGGTTTAAGAATTATACTCTTTAACTCATTCACCTAAGTGAACGAGACAAGAATTTCTCGACGACTGCACCTGCTTCATCCTCTAGAACCGAAAGTTGTCGTGTGGTATTTTCTGGCTCAAGTTCACGCGTAGTTTCATCAAACCATGAGCGACTTGACGAAGTGAAACTTGTTTTGCATTTGATTGGAGAAGGCAAGAAGCTAACCCCTATTGACATGCATCTCGATCGATTCAGAGGAGGCATAGGACGACTTTAATCTGTTTGTCAGGAGAAAACAAGTGGACGATAAAGGAGAGGGGAGATATAAGAGGAGAAGAAAGACAGAAAGCTACGAGATTTACCCTCGGACTTTGCTGAAGAACGAACATCCTTAATTCCCTCAGAGTAAACATGCCATGCCTTCAATGAATTGCATTCTATTACAAAATTGAATAATAGCAGTGATTATTGGCGAAGCTTTGATAAAATGAAAACCCACATTACAGCCAAACCAAACACAAGATTGCCTACTTGAATAATTGTAAAAGATTCGTAAGAAACGAGAAGAAGCTTCATCTCCAGCCTCCAGAAGAACAAAAAAATATCAAGAAATGATGCGTTGGAGAAAGCATTGTTCATGTGCAAAGTAGGTATTCCTTGATTATTTCCAGAAGAGTTGCAGGTTTGCAGCTCCCAGCTCAAGGATCCCAACACAGGAATTTATAATCTTTGTACAGGTCTCATAATTTGTTTTTTCAGGGTCTATCAAATCCACTACGATCTATAGACCAACCCTGGATCGATGGGAAGAAGCTGTTTTCTAGTCGATACTCGTGGAAATCATAGCAAAAGAACTAAGAAACCACAATGATTCTTCTGAGAGTTTCAATCAAAATGAATGGATGGAAACTTAAATGGTGTAAACAAATGCCATAGTAATCTCAATGATTGATGCAGGAAACCGCTTTCGGAGCACAGATAAACTGAGACACCTGATATTGAATGCAACAGTAATCTGATAGAGAGCTCCTTTCCCTCTCATTGAAGAAAGGAAGCAATTATGAATAGAAATGTACTTGAACAGAAGAAGAAGGACATGATAGTACCAAATTTTTAACCAGTCCTCTCCAAGAACTAGCAGAGAAGACCCAAAAATCCCACCTTTTTAGTCCAAGAAAGGGAGGAACAGCATCAACCTTCAGCTTTGCCTCCCTTGCCATCTCCCAACCTCGATGGCTTGGGAGCTGACCTCTGATCCTGATGATGGTTGACCTTGGCCTGCCCCCGATATCCTCCCTTGCTTGCCTCTGTCGCCCTGGGTCGAGTCTCAATATACGTTGCAGACCTCATCTCCATCTGCGCCAACCTAACGGCCCCGAGAAGCCGCTCCGGAAGCTCCTCCTCCGCCTGCGCCTCGACCAGGAATCCCATGTCGATGGTGACCGCCGTCACGTAACCGAGGGCCAGGTGGAGGATGGCGTTAGCGATGGCGGAACTCCCTATGTCGACGTCAATCTCCAAGTAGTTTGCCCCACGGTGATACTTGCAGGTGAGCGCCTTTCCCAGGAGGCAGGCGGCGTAGTTCCCCACAGCAGCCTTCACGATCCACGGCCCCTTCACGATCCGGTTCACGATCTTGAACCTCGCGTTCCGGAAGGCGTCGTCGCCGTGGACAAAGCGGTAGAAGAGGGAGCCAGGAGGGATGGGCTCCTCGGCGACGAAATAAAAAACAGCGGAGTGACACTCCCGGCCGGGGACCTGGAGATTGACTGCAAATAGAAAGGCCTTGCCTGAGTGTCCAAGGGCATGAGCGCGGCGAAGGGAGGAGGCTACGCGGTTATCCGGGCGACCGAGGACATCATCGAGGCGAGAAGCGGAGCGGAGCCAATCGACGCCAGCGGGCTTGAGGAGCCACTCGCCGGAAGGTACTTTCTGGCGGAGGTTGAAATAGTTAGGACCGCGGAGGTGGAACAGATCTCCAGGAGGAGAGGCCCATCCATTGGAGCCGGTGTGGAGATCAACGTGGCGGAGGGAACCGCCCTCGATCACCTCCCGCCGCCAATTGTAAGAGCGTTCATCCGAGGCTACCGGAGGGGATTCTCCTCCGTCATCGAAGGAGGGATCAGAGGCAGGGCGGGCGCCGTTCTTCATCGTGGGGCACATCTTCGGCGGCGACGCCTCCTAGTGAGCTCTGCGCGTAACTGGCAAAGGAAAGCAAATCAAGGAATCAAAGTGGTGGGTGGGTTCTTTACGAACAAGAAATGACAGGGAAATACAACTGCTCACCAAAACGTGGCAGATTTCTGGCCGTCAAAACAAAATGGACCCTGTACGAGCAAGGCCAGCTGATACGTTGATTTCTGTACTGGCATCCATAAAGGTAAAGGGATAAACGAAGCAAATGGTGCTGCCTGAATTCAGCTGTGGAGTCGAACACAAGCAACAGGAGCATGATAAAAAAAAAATCTTATTACATGACATTTGTTCCCCTATTTTTCTTCATTTTCTTATTAAAATTTTGCGTTAGGATGAAATTAAATTCTTTGAATTAGGCTGATTCCTCTACAATATTTGCTATCAATAAGTTGATCTCTAGAGATGAATTGAAACTCGAGTAAAAGACGATGCCAAAAGTCAAAAAGTTAGCGCCGAAAATCGAAAGGAAGTTTCTTTCTCGTTAAGGATTAAAGAAAGTAGAAGTGATGCAACATTTGTTAGATTGTTGGATCATTATTTACTCGATTAGCGGCCAGAATGAGCAAGACAAGACAAATGAAGTTAGTTGATGATGACAAATTGTTGGGGTTTGATGTTGATAATCCGCGTCAGCCTTTGGGTATTTCTGTCGTTGAAAAATGCTGAATTTGGCGGGGGCGACCAACGACCATATAGATTGCTGCTTGCTTTGAGAAAACATTGAAACCCAGCTATGGTCGGTTTCAATGACTGAGGGATCCTTCCTAGTCAATTTTTTTTTTTTTTTCATTTCTGATATCTCATTGTCATCTTCTAAAATTGATGTGAGTTTATGATCATTGACTCATCAAAATGCATGCAACATATTCGCAATAGATTGAATCAAATTGCTTGCACCTTATCATCAGACTTTTTTATCACTAACTATTTTTTTTTTAGTATATGAATCAACTATTTCATGCCTATTATCATCGCATTTATTGTTTAAAAGGAGGGCTTCGAATACCTCCATTGTTACCAAGAAATATATATATATTGCAATCCCCCTGGAATCATTTCATCCTAAACTATGAGCAAATCTTATATAAAAAAAATAAGAATAACATCAGTGAGTCAAGATGTCCATAACCGACACATGAAGATGAAATAAAATGAATATTTCTACTTTTTTCTTTCTTTTATGTTTTCCACCAGAGGAATATATGGATACGAGTAACCAGCACATTAGTGTGACGCTAAAGCATCTCTATACAATTAACCAGTAAGCTTGAAGCTGCAAAGGAAACGAGATTGTCAATAGTTCCCATGCGCCTCTTTTACGTTGCTTTCTCATTGTCCTATAAAGTGCCCAAAGATGTTGAAACGCTTGCCCATAATGGTTAAAGATAAGATTTCCTGAACTGATTTTGTCACAAAGAACACTTTATATTTGTCAAATATATATTCCGCAAATGTTTTGAAAGCTAAGCAATATCGATCTAAATGAATGTTTTAATTCAAGTAATGAAGCCCTGCTCAGCAGAGGATAGCTGCCAGTCAGTATCTGCATACAGTAATCTTCCTAAGGCAGGGTGGAAATATTAATTTTGAGAAGAAACCAAAAATTGGGGTGGCTACTCTAAAATTTCGCCTTAAGGTCTTAAACCACAATTTATTTTAATTACTCTTGAGTCACTTATCTATTGACCTACTGATTGGCGTGCTCAGTCACATTTAAAAATTAAAAAGATCAAACATGCCTGTTCTAGTTACTATGTAACTGCTGATAATTCAGCCGAATAGAATTTGAAAATAGATTAAAGATAAAGCTTGGATCATTCATTTGTGACCATATGCTTAAAGAGTTCAAAGGGAAGGGGACTTCAACGAACAACAAAAACCAAAAATGGATCCCACATGCTTATTATTTTCTACATCTCTAAGTTCTCTCATTCAATTGACTAGTTTTATACACTTGTAAGAATCCAATCTCTTGGAGCAATCAGGTATAACATTCAATGACAATAAAATGTGAGAAAATAGACTAAGATAGCATATTCAAAGGTGATGAACAAATCTAATTGTTGGACGAGCTAATTCAATTAGAGTTGGAAGTGTGCATGTGGTTGATGAAGACCAAAGAAGCTCTAATTAATGAAATAAAAATAAATTAATTGATCAGATATTACTAGCTACATAGCTTTGTAGTCCTGTAGATACACTCCTCAACATAATTATCAAACCAGACCAGACTGGCCAGTCTGACTGTGAATTTGCTCCCTTTCTTATGCAGATTATTGTGTTACTTTTTTCTCCCATTCTTATTTAGAAACAGTGTAATTAAAATATTTACATGACAGAGACATCAAGGAGTATATAAATAAGCTTTGTCTCACCATGAAGAAATAACAATACAAGAGTTTTCACCAACATATGACTATGCATCATTCTTGGGATTGGAGGTAAATTCTTCCCGTCTTCAGAACACATCTTGTTATGTTGATTGTGATCCAATCCAAATAGCTTATTGGTCGTAGATGGCATTATTGTTCTTATGTGACAATAGCAAAATTCTATATAGAGTTTTGTGTGTGTAGATTTAAGGATATTACCATGGCTTAAAATCTAATTTGATGATATTGTTGACCTTAAGAAAGGTAATTGTCGTCAACCTTTATGGTGTTGCTGATGATATAGGGATCAGACGTGGCTAGTTTTGTTTACAACTGACATTATAGAATTTATAATAGTAAGTGCACTTTTATCCATATAATTTTCCTTATTTGTAATGGTAAAATTGCTACTGACTTGGTGCTCACAAGTTCAAATCGCAAAAATAACTTCTTGTAATGCGAGAGTTTTGTGTATCAGACTGCCCTTTTAATTAAAGAGTCAATTCAATTAACAAATCATATTATATACTTAAAGATGGATGGAACATTTTATTAAATGAAAGACTAAATACCTTCTCATTTAAACTAAGCTTGTATACAATTTATACAATTGAGAACTTTGTTATCTGCTCATAAGATGGCCTTATGCAACTTTTGATTTATGCATTTAAGGAAATTTTCTGAAATCATAAAATTATATAATTTGTGATACCTCCATTTATAGTGACAATATGAATCATGATTGTTATTTTATCTTATTTATCATCGTTTATAATTTATTAATTGATAGTAAAAATAAGAATTTTTTTTTCCATTCAATAGTATTGGACTAGTTATGGGCATTCTGTAGATTTCTCAGGTTTCAATTAAATAGTTGGAGCATGAGCCAATATAACACTATTAAGGACATTATACTGAATTCTTACTATTTATGACCTAATAGGTTCAAAGTTTTAGATAGGATTTATTCTCGCTCTAGACTCAACACAGCTTGTTTTGATTTATAGGGATAACCTAAATTGCGACAAAACATTCACATCCAATTCCATTCTAGCTCGACAACAGAGATAGGTTAACCTTGCTAGCTCAGATGATCAAATTTGATCACTAAAATATTAAATGGGGAAGAATATAATGTAAAACTAGGAGAAGCTTCTGTGCCCTTGAAAGTAGTTAATTTTGTACATGATCTATGAGTAGTTGAACCAATGAACTAATAGCATCGTGTTGAAGCTAGATTGCTCCATGCTCATTAGTCACACATAGACAAGTACGGCAGGCAAATATGTCGATATATAAAGGATAGTCCTCCTCCTGAATTACAAGTCATTTTAGGGATAGAATGAGACCACCCAAATTCAACATGAAACTAGAGCTAGGTTTGTCCTAATAAGTTATGACCGGCATGAAGGAAAATATTGAAGGTGGAATGCTCCATGCTCATCAATCCTACATGGTCATTTTAGATGGAAGGATCTGCCCCAATTGAACACATAAAATAATAATAATAATAATAAAAGTGCTCAAAACTCTCGCAAATGCAGAGTCCGAAGAAGGGTCAAACCATATTGAGTCTTTTGCAAGTAGTCTTACCCTTTGTTATAAGAGATTATTTCCATGAGTCGAACCAATGGCTACCAAATCTCACGATAGCAACTTTATCATTACGCGAACTCATAAATAGAATGGAAAAAATATTAAGCAGTCTGTGTATGAAAATTTGAGCATTTCATTATGCACTAGAGCATAACTGACATAGTACAAATAGAAAGCAAAAGTAGCATCCCAATTTTAAATTAACCAGTAAGCCACAACTGGTAAAACTTAATTAGATAGCAATGACAGCAAAAAAACTAACAAGAAACTTCGATTTTTATTGATCAAGAGGAAATCAACAACATAGTTACTCAAAGAATTAACGACGGCGAATTAATTAACAGAGAAAGAGAAACGATTATCCCGGAACGAGAAGTGATTTTTTGTACAGAAAGAAGATAAAACATTCGGAGTAGCACATGGAGCAAGAAGAAAGTTACCCTCATACTTCAGGAATGTTAGCAAATGAGAAACCTTTGTGTCCCTTGTAAGCGTAGTAGGCGATCCGCGATTAGTAGAACCCCGGTATGAACAACACGACCCGAGGAGCACAAAGAAAGGGCGAGTGAAATCCGAACTAGGGTTTATGGGAGGGAACGAGTTAAGCCGGATTACCGTGAGTTCGGTCTTCGCCGACTCGATTGGAAGCCATGAGGATGCCGAAGGCAATGCCTAGAACGCCTGAAACAAGGAGGCCAACGGAGAGGACGACATCTTTTATGAGCGGGCCGTGGTGGACGACGTAGGCGCCCTCCATCATGACGTCCTAGTCCGAGATCGAGAATGCTCGATCGACGTACGACATTGGCGACCACGAGAGAACTCGAACGATCATCCTGGGAAGAGGTAGCCGGAGAAGCGAAGCACAACTTCAGAGATCTCGAATGGCTCAAGAAGCAGACAAGGAAGCAAAGCAGCTACGGATAAGAGATTGCCATCGAACGAAAGGGCGAACCCGGGGCAAAGCAGCGATCGAGTGACTAGATGGACGGCGGGCATTTGGTAATTATGACAAAGTAAATGGGCAAAGCTGGGCTCAGAATTTATCAATATATTCATCCCGAATAAAAATATTCACAGAGTAGATAAATTGAACGGCTGTGATGTAAGCACGTATCTATCGACAAGTACATCAACCAGAAACAGCAACTCTATTCACATGTCCGACACGCCCGCGTATCACGTGCTGTGTTACCACAACCAACTTCAGCCATTGACCGTCGGATTAAGTCAGCTCTGATCCAACGACCGGCGACATCTACAGAGTCAACAACGCTGACAGCTGCCAAAGCCAGCGCTTTCGTCTTTTATGAAAACTAGCGCACCCACGAAAGATACCCATTCACTGCTACCCAGCCAAGGGCCTCCGTAATTTTTGCCGGATTTTATTTTATTTTTGGGGTGGGTGAGTTTTTTATGGGAGCGCGGGCTCGTGATGGGTGGGCCACCACCGGGCACACCCACTGAGTCACTGACTCGCTGCGCCAGACCTTTACTTTGCCCACAAAAGTCCACCCTCCTCCAACACCCACTACGACATGCGATGTCAGCTCCACCGAATCCAATTAATATTGGCGCTGCCGCATTAATAATCTAATGAAAAGCCAATCTCGCCACTAAACCGTAGTCAACGCTACAGCTGCTCTCTGTCCACTTTTAATATCCGCTTTTGTTACTCTCGACGCTGATCCACGACGCTTACTCGTTTGGTGACCTTCGCGCTTTTGCGGTTTAGCGTCGAATTACAATCATGGTGAAACGGCGGGTCCGATCCGGTCGCGTCCGAGAAGAACTTAGCTTAGGACGAGAGCGATCTAGCCGTTTAGAGAAGAGCCATTCCGCGTTTAGATTCGAGTTAAAATCCAATCACGAGAAAAAAGTGGAGAGATCAGGACCGTTCGATTTAAAGTTAGCATTGACTCGAATTGAACGGGTCTTCGTCTTGCTCCTGCACCGGGGGGTGAAGCTGCTATAAAGGCGGCCCCTGCTTGCCCTCGTTAGTCCCTTCATTCGGATGCTTGGCTTGGCTTGGCTTGGGTTGGTTGGGCAATCATGGGCGTCGATCTGATGGGCTACGATAAGATGGACGAACAGATGGCGATCCAGGAGGCGGCCTCGGCGGGGCTGCGCTCCATGGAGCACCTCATCCGGCAACTATCCACGCAGCAGCAGCAGGTAGACTGCCGGGAAATCACCGAGGTGGCCGTTTCCAAGTTTAAGAAAGTCATATCCATGCTCAACCGCACCGGCCACGCGCGCTTCCGCCGCGGCCCAACCACGGCAGCGGCGACGGCAGAGCCGTCGTCGCTCCTCTCCGCGGCGGGGAAGACGCTCTCTCTCGCCCCCGTGCCGCTCCGAGCAGTGAAGCAGCCGCAGCACGCGCTCCCTCGCCAGAGATTGACTCTCGACTTCACCGAGCAAGCGGCCGCTAACGAAGCCTCGCCGTGCTTCAGCATCTCGACGCCGTTATCCTCTGCGACGTCCTCCTTCGTGTCGTCCGTCACCGGCGATGGCAGCGTCTCCAAAGGCCGCGGCCGGATCGACGGCGCCTCCCTCCTCCTCCCTCTGCCAACCGCGTCTCTTTCTACTGGGAAGCCGCCGCTCTCTTCTTCGCTCAAGCGGCTCTGCCACGAGCACGGTAACGGACGCTCTCACTCCGAGCAGGTCGACGGAAAGTACGCCATCCCCGGCGGCCGCTGCCACTGCTCCAAGCGGAGGTAAAAAGAAATACAACATTTTAAGAAAATCCTCGCGCCTTGATCTCCAATCTAATTAATTCTAATCGGGTGTTTATTAAGCAGGAAATCGCGGGTGAAGAGGACGATACGCGTGCCGGCGATAAGCTCGAAGGTGGCGGACATCCCGCCGGACGAGTTCTCGTGGCGCAAGTACGGGCAGAAGCCGATCAAGGGGTCACCTTACCCACGGTTAGCTCCTCCTCAACCCCTATCAAACATCCGATCTCCGTCGAATGGCTGCGATCCGATCTAACTCTGCTCCCGATTCTTATTCAGGGGCTACTACAAGTGCAGCACGCTGCGCGGCTGCCCGGCCCGGAAGCACGTGGAGCGGGCACCCGACGACCCCTCGATGCTAATCGTCACCTACGAAGGCGATCACCGTCATACTCCGACAGCCTCCGTTCCGGAGCCCGTGCCCACCGCCGTCGCCGTCTGACGCCGTCGTCTATCGCAGGCCCTGCCGTTATTTTTCCTTCTTTTTTTCCCCCCTTTTTTTCACTCAATCAGAAAGCAAGGGAGGAGTTGAATTCGAGATCCGTCAAGAATGTTAACGAAAAAAAAACCTGAGAAAATCGGAGGAAATGTTGGTCCCTGTGGTGGGCCGAGTGTGAGCTGGTTTTGAGATAAATTTGAGATCGCCGTCAGTAAAGTCAAAAGATGCGGACCCTGCTGCCGCTGTCGTTGACTTGTATCAGCTGAGAGCATTTGTTTACAGTGGATGGATGTGATGGCAGCATCTCATATCATCTCATCTCTTCTCTTTCTCTTCTCTTCCAATATCTTGAATAATGGAAAAGAAATCAATCCATCCTCGTCGTGATCCATCACCACGAATGAATCAAATCATAGATGACGAATTTTTCGTAATTGATCGATCGCAGGAGATGGGCGAGGGACCAGGAGAGTGCTAGAATCCAAGACAAAAAACAGTATCATCATTTGTCAAATGCTGCTGCGTGTTCTCCAGAAAGATTCGAACTGAGATGATGTTCTGGACCATTTGACAGCGAACTTCTTCTTGCAATCGAGGAGTCTCTGTGTGAGAGTCGACCTGGAACAGGATTCGAATAGAAAGACTAAGAACTCGCAATCGATTCCACTTCGACAAGTGAAACTTTCTTCAAAATCAATCCAACTTATTATTCAAGAAGCCAACGATTCAGCTTCAAAGCTCAGCCTCTCTCTCTCTCTCTCTGTCTCTTTCTGTTTTTCAGCTTGTTCACTCAACCCTTGTGACGTTCCACCAACCAAATTGACGAGCCCCTTGGAAATTGACCCACGTCTAGTGTGCACTAATGCTCCGCAATCAATGCTGCCACGTAGTTGTATTATTTTTCATGTGAATAATATTTTTTTTATCATGAAAAATTACAGGGCCAGATTAAATTAGGAGTTGTAATCGAGTGACGGTGTCGGCCGGGTGCTGCCGGACCGGAGACCAAATCAGAGCCATAAAATCGACGGCCGTGATTCATTTGGTGTGGATTTTGTTTGGGTCAATTTCATGTTTGATGTGGGAAAGTCTCGATCGAGGTTTTTCTTTTTTGGTCCAATTAAATTATATTTTTGACCAGTTGTTTGATCTAAAAGAACCCTATAGTTCATGAAATAAACGCAAAGAAATACGTCCAAGTCCAAGATCTTCGTATTCTAAATATTAATGCAAATGCTAGGGAGGAGCCCTCCACTGTTTGATTAGGGTTTAATCTTAGCTACTGATAATTGCTCTCCATAAATTTATTATCGAGATTCAATCTCGATTCGATTGGATTGGATAGTTGAAAACCTTTTACATGGTTCTCTACGTCAATCGATCGATCATATGTTAAATGGTGAATTCTTAGAAAAAAAAATCGATTGAAATTCTATGCATTTTATTAGCGGTGAGGCTTTTGCATTTTAGTTTTTTTTTTTATAATATCTAAAAGTCTTAGGTGATGATGATAATCATGAGAAGCTTTAATCGACGTGAATTTCTAGGACATGTCGATTGCTTGTTGACCTAACAAGAAATCACAAAATCTTAGCGGAAAAACTCTAATGCCAAAGTCAATCCAAATCTAAATACAATTCTAAGCGAGCTAAATTGAGTGACCTGGTCAATTTTTGATCTTCTTTTTCTTCTTAAGGATTTGCATCCTATTAAATGTAACATAAATTAAAGGGTATCGGTGCTTCGACGATGTTCGATGTTTAAATCAAATAAGAAAAAAAGATTGAATGTAGACAATAGAAAAAGTGATTTCAAAGAACTTTTTATTACCTCAATTGATCAGGGATTCAATTTCACCTCCTCTTCCTCTATTATTTGTGTTTTTTGATAGGTTATTAGGAAACAATCATTATAAAAAAAAAAATCACTTAACTTATCACGTATTCTAGAGATATCATTGAAATGTGATAACTATTGAAAAGAATCTTCTCAGTGATCTTTAAATGTTCAGCTCCTTTAACTCTCAAATTCTTGCAACTTTCGTCACCTCCTATACTCTCGATTCCTTCTACGTTCAGGCCCTGATTTTGAAACACCCAACTCCTTGGTTCTCCTCCTTAAGGTCCTTCCGACTCTTTATATTCCCTCCTAGGGTTTAAGCCTTATTATTGCCAAATCCATTTCCTAAAGAGCTCATCATCTACTTCAAAAATCTAGTCCCTAGTCTTTTCTCTTCGATATAATTGAGCGTCGACGGTTTAGGAGAAAGTTAATGTGCTATACGTCATAGATCCTTTATTTATCTCTTCGAAGGCTCAATTAGTTAATAGTCTAAAATACATAGCTGAGAATATCCCTAAATTTATCCCATGGAGGTGTGTAAATTCCCTTTAGATTGGAGACCACAATTAATCGTAATTAATGTGCATCGTGACCACCAATTCTTTTTCATCCTCGTAATTCACGATATCTCCCAATTTCTTGCAAACGTATCCAACTTCACGTGCATTGTAAAAAATTTATAAAAAAAAAACAATGAAATAATTATTTCAGAAAAAAAAAAGAAGAAATGACAAGCAAATTGTTCTAAAATTTCATGGTATTTTCCTCCCAAAATCATGTACATTTTGGTTGATAAATAAATAGTGTTTTTCACGGCAGTTTCGCCTCCAGACCGTTCCACCTAAACTTGGCCACTTGGCAAAGGATTACACACACCATCGTCTTCTTCGACCGTAATTGCTTCATTAAAAGCATTTCGTTTATTTGTTTATTTATTTATTAAAAGATTTATTAATCACGGATTAAGTTTGAGAGGAAGGTATATTCGATCTGAAAAGCTCTGGCCATTTTAGAAAGATTCGAGTAAAGGAGTGAAATTCTATGGGTTAATGTGTAATTGTGCGTATTAAATAGTATATGTACGTTCGCTGCTTCTGCAGCCGCGCGCATATGCTGCCGTCTACGTGTTCTTCGTCTTCTTCGAGTCTTATCCCTTTCGGTCGTCCTTCTCTCCTTTCTTCCTTCTGATATCTGCGGCACGCGATGTGGGCAGCGCGCCGGAGCAGAGGCAGCAGGCAAACAATCAGGGGCATCGATTGATGACAACAACGCCACAGCTGGGAGCCGATCGACGGAAGAGGAGCCCTAGAAGAAGAACAGGCGCAGGAGCAGGAGGCGGCGGAGCATGTCTTCTCTGGTGCTCCCCGGCCTGGGGCTGACCGACCACCTCGTTCCCTCCTGCGACCACCTCGTTCCCTGCTGCTTACACAACCGAGATCAGGCGCCGGCGGCGAGGAAGAGGCCCAACTCTATCTTCTCGGAAGAGGGCTCCGACACATCCATCGGCGCCGACTCGGATGAGGAGGAGGAGGAGGAGGAGGAGGAAGTGGAGAGCAAGAAAAGCGATGGGGCTTTCGGCTCCTTGGATGTCCTAGAAGACTCCCTTCCCGTCAAGTACAATTTTTTTCTCTCCCCTAATTCGTCTAATTTCTTCTGGTAATACTCTAAAATTATGGTCTTTTGATGGAATCGAAGGCGGGGCTTGTCAAATTTCTACTCCGGGAAAGCTCGATCCTTCGCTAACTTAGCGGATGCAGCCAATGCGAGCGTCGCCGACCTCGCGAAGCGGGAGAACCCCTTCAACAAACGGCGGAGACTTCTCCGCCACGAGAGAACAACTTCCATCAGCTCGCTCATCCGCTCGTCGACTTCTCCGCCGCCGATCCTCTCGCCGGTCGAAACTCCCGTGGAAGTGGAAGAGGAGGAGGAGGACTCCTGATCGTCTTGTAAAATGATTAATCAACATGGCCAATTGATCCAATAAAGAATTGCATATTTTGGTCGACTTGGTCTTTTTCTTATTTATTTTTTCAAGAATAAAAAATTAAGGAAAAAAAAATTGTGAAGGTGGATAAGGATCATCAGAAGTGGGGATCTTATCATGTTCTACTTCCAATCCTGTTTGGCAAGATAAAGAACGAATTCTTATCTGCTCCTCCTAAGCTGGTCTTCTTTTTTCTGGCTTTTGAAAAGTTTGCCTTCGACTCTTAATTATTTTCGTCGTCAAAAGTAGGTCATTTCCTCATAATTGTGGGGGTTGAAAAAGGGATTAAGGATCGTAATATCAGAGGCAAGGATGAAGACGCCAAATATACAAAAAGAAGATCCAACACTCGAAAAAATACACGACAGATTACCAACCAAAGGGACCTCTGGTTTAGTTATCAAATGATACCAATGCCGATAAAACTTCAGGTGGATGCAAGGATCAATGTTTTAATTGAGGAAATTTTTGTGTTGACAAATCGTAAAGCATAGAATAATGCCGTAACAAAGAACAAAATAGTAATTTGTTCACCTGAGTTTGTGGGCTTTGGCGAATTAATCAGTCTTGCAGTAGAAACAACCATTAAGCTGCACAGATACTGAATCTTGTAGCCAGTTGCAAGAGGTGAAGGCCTGGAGTTCTGAAACAGCAGCGAGTGGCCTGTGGATTAGCTCCATCAGACTAAGATTTGATAATATGACAAACTTACGATTGTAATGTTTTATTAAATAGTCGATCTAAAGGCTTTCTGTGGATCAAGCATAATACCAAATGTGTGTATACATTTTCACTACGAGCAGTGCCAAGAGAGAATGTTGCTCCTGCTGATACTACCACTGACAAGGAACAGGAAAACCAACATAGCCACAAAAGTATTTTTAGAAACGGGATCAAACACGAGAGGACTTGGTGAACGTGAGCCGTGCCCATTAGTTACTGCCGCCCTTCTGTTTGAGGGTGATTTTGTCGCCCAGACTGAGGGCAATCCCTTGTGTCTTGCTTCTGATCCTGATGTAACCACTCAGCTTCCCGTCAGCCTGCTTCTCTAGGCTTATGTTGACCAAAGCATCCTCTCCGAAAACACTCTTCGCGTACAGGTTTGCAGCGAGGAACCCACACTCCCCATCTAGAGCAGATCTGAAACAGAATTTATAAAAAATATATATATAGTTCTAGTAAGATATGTCACTTGTGGGGAATATCAGTAACAAATGGTTCGTGTGCGAGAACTTTACAGTGGTGTGAGGCACTTCATGTTTGTTGACTTGATAATGTGATTCAAAAATTCCTTTTCATCTAGTATTATTGTGTTCACTGCAACCTGTAATTAATAATAATTTGTTCAAATGCCAACACAAGCAGAAAATAAAGAACTTTGCATGCACCATTAGACAGACCTGACGGACATTCTGGACCAAATTATCAGAAAATATACAATCACTTGCACTGAACTAAAACCGAAAGGAATGTCACTGAAGATTTATAAAGTATTGCAACTTCAATCTCAAAACACGGAGGTTAGAAAAAACATTTCCCTTTTGACGATACCTTTTTGCATTAGAGTGAACAACATCATGAAAAGAAAAGGGAAAAAAAAAACTACCCCACGAAATTTGAAGGTAATAGATAATTTTAGCCTCTTCCCATCAATACTAGAATTGAAAAACCCTGAGGCCTAAATTTCATCGAGTAAATCACTGAAAACTTCAGTATGCAACATGCAAACATCTATGTGATATAATTTGACAGTTGCAATTGTTCTCACAAAATGAGTAACAACAAATGTGTCCCTACTCCCTAGCAGTGAAATAATATATAATCATTGAGAAAATTAAATAAGAAAAAAAAATATATGTGTGTCTTGAAAGTAGACAAATGCATTTAAAATTATAACAGTAGACAGATCATCGATTTGAAGAGACAAGAAACGATACCTTGTTTTCCCACTCAAATTCTGCCCACATATTCCTGAATGTCACATCAGCACAGGTAGCAGGAGATATGTAGTCCATGATATCAATGTGTATGTCATTGAGGACCACAACAGTTCTCTCGTGCACATTTGAAGTCTCATATACAATATTGCCAAATATTACTCCTGTTTCAGTGGAAGAGACCTTTATATTAGCTCTGATTTGCTTGCTTGATTCTGGAGCTAGAGTATAATTTTGCGGTCGATCTACAAGCTTTAGGTCCCCCATAGTTGCTAATTCCAAACACAGATTCTGAAGAGTTTCCTTTGTTCGATTAATCACAGTGACATCAAGGACAATATCATAATGATGAACTGTCACATAAGCCTCAGCATAGACAGGATCACTAAATCCCGTGAGTTGAAGGATTCTGTTCAACTTATTGGCATCATCTCCATCTTTCATAAATTCTCCAGTTGAACGTTTTAAGTCATCCTGAACTTCATCTTCTAACACAAGCTGGCTCATGCCCTGTAAACATCAATCAGTAGAATAAAAGAGAAGGTAAAGATTTGTATAGTTATAGCAACAATTTAGAACATATCAACAAGTAACTTCCAGTGTTTTTTAAATTGTTTTGTATAGAATCAATCTAAAAAATCCAGCGTGAACACGGACAAAAAAAAAAAGAAAGAAAGAAATTCTAATGTTACATGTCAAGAACTAGGTGAATAAGAGACTAAAATGATTTACAAACAAGATCATAATTATAACAACTTTAGCAAAAAATTTACCCAAAATGGCTAATCAAAGAAAACTTCGCAATTAAGATATGCCAAATGTTTGGCTGTGAATGATCACTGGAGCAGAATTATGTGGGCTCTTATCCTATTTATATTTGAAAAATGTTGAGATACCAGATTGTGCATGCAGATAAAAGGACAACTGCTATATATTCTTATTTCTCAAATTAATACTAAATTCTGACAAGCATTCACTTCTACTAAGGAAACTAAGATGAATTCTTAAGCATAGGAAATAATGACATATGGCTAAACAAAGAAACTTCGCAGTTAAGATATGCCAAATGTTTGGCTGTGATTGATGATTATTGGACCATAATTTTGTGGGTTTTTATCCTTTTTACATTTGAAAAATGTAGATCCAACAGATTGTGCAAATAAAAGGACACAAGGTGGCTATTTCTATTTCTCAAATTGATACAAAATTTTTGCAAATATTCAGCTCTTCAAAGAAACAAAGACGATCATAATGTAGGAAATAATAACATAAAACCTTTTCAAACAATGGTACTTTCAGTTAGTGACAAGCATTTTAAGTTGAATTCAGAAAGATTGTTAGGCACGCATCTACAATTTAATTA
>JBAMHZ010089976.1:0-16696 GCA_037177395.1 Alpinia galanga | reverse complement strand
ATCTAGATTACAAGATATATACCTTGTTTTGTAATCTGGATTACAACCTTACAATATAATGTAATCTTAACAAACAAAAGAATCCATCTTATACTGTAACTTGAATTATATTATATGGTGGATTATAGCGTATCAAACATGTCCTATATGTTTACCATTTGAGTGGTAAATTTATTTTTTTTTATCAAAAGCAATTAGAATCATCTTCCATGGTTTTTGTTGTGCAGAGGCCATTTATTCACATTTAGTATCTCCTTCAATTGATTTTAATTAATTTTACAGTTAATATGGAGAAAATAAATTATAAAAAATATTTTATGTTAAATTAAAGATTAATACAGTAAAAAAAAAATATCATGAAAAAATTTACAACTTCTAGAAATTAACTTTTATTCTTTTATATAAATTTATTGGCGTTAGCCATAGAGTTTTTTAGATTATCTTCCATGGCTTTAAACAATGGAAAGACTGTATAAATTTTAAATAATATCAAACTTAAAACTCAGACAAATATAAATCCTAAAACTTTGTGTCACAATGTAAAAAATATTTTTTTACATATTAAATCAGAGTGCATCTATTTAATTAGGACTAAATAATCAATTAATAAACTGAACCGATTAAATTGAATTTTTTTTTATAAAAATTAGATAAATTGAACTGATAAAATATTAATTAATTTAATAAAAATTGAAATACTCAAAGTTTCTCATCAATTGATTGACTAGTAAATTAATTGATCGAGTAAAATCTATTTAATTTTTTAATTGAATAGTCGAGTTGAACAGTCAACTTATTTTTATTTAATTTTTCAGTATTAAACGGTTAACTGCTTAACTTTTGATAATATTAATTGATTACATAGTCTTTTGTTCAATTTATTCGATTTAATCGATTTTTAAAATCTAAAATTAAAACCAAAGCTAATAAACTAAAATAATCTGTATGAAAAAAATTTAAAACTATGAATTAACCCAATTGAATTTTCAATTTAAATCTGTTTAATTGATTAATTTGATTTAATTGATAATTTAATTATTAATTTTGGAAGAAAAAAATAGCAAGATGTTATTTTAATTATTAACGAAAAGTGCATATCCTTTTGAGTTGAGAAAAAAAAAATGTCCTTTTAATTTGCTCATTTAAAAATTTATTTGTTTTTTCTTGAATAGGCCGAACTAGTATTTATGTTAAAATTGAATGGGCCGGGCTTAAAAGGGCCAGTCCTTGCCAAGGTGATCCACGTTTTACTAGAAGATTTCCTCTCTCCACTTTTAGATAAACTAATTCCAGGTATGTTTAGACTCTTCTTCCTCCTCCCGGCCGCCGCCTTCGAGGAATCATGGAGAAAGAATCGACCAAGCTTTCCTTCTCCTTGCCCCCATTTACTTGAAAATCTCAAACGTGTTACTGTGTGGTCGCTTGACACACCTCAATTCTCGTCGTTTCTTGCCGCTTCTTTGACGTCGCGAGGATTAGCGTCTACAGGAGGGACGACATGCATGAGCTCCGACTTCATCGTCATTTCATGCGCCGCCACCGCATTCCAGCGTCTCTGCATTGACTCCCTCTCCTCCTACACCGGAGATAGCCCCTGTCGTCTGGCCCACGCCGCCCTCTTCGTTAGCATCTCTGGAGCTCGCTCTAAGGACGGCACGGCGTCGAGGCTGGCCGCGGACGGGAGCCTGGCGCCGAGAGAGGCGGCGGCGATGGGAGATTGCTTGATCATCACCGGCGACGGAGCTGCAGAAACTATATAAGTTTTCCATTTTTTTAAAAAAAAAAAAAAGAGGATTTTTTTTCTTCTTTCAAGATATACTTCTAAATTTTTCAACAGTTTCATCCTCATTTTGGTGCATGTATATAAATTCATGAAAAAGACTGAAAATTATCACCATTTGCTAACCTATTTCTAATTTTTTATCTTCAAGAAAAGAAAAAAAACTTTAGACATCCAAACACCAAGAAGGTATTTCTAAAATCAAATTAATATCCTTAAAAATGTCAACTATTCAATTATTTTGAATTTAATAGCATGTATTAGACACACAAATAAAATATCTAAAATTAAGAAATTAAAAAAAAAAACTTGTAATAATAAAAAAAAAAATTGAAAAAGAATGGTATGGAACTAGCACCACATTTTGGGGCTACTAATTCTCCCCAAAATAAGCACAAACCACATCTATAATTTGCTTCTTAATTAATACCAAGGGACAACAAGAATACTGCAAAGAAGAAGTTTGAACAGCCTTTGCTCGACCTTTTACCACGCAACATTGTTATGTGTTCT
The DNA here is from genome assembly GCA_037177395.1 of Alpinia galanga. Classification (NCBI taxonomy): domain Eukaryota; kingdom Viridiplantae; phylum Streptophyta; class Magnoliopsida; order Zingiberales; family Zingiberaceae; genus Alpinia; species Alpinia galanga. The sequence continues at coordinate 14,403 of JBAMHZ010089976.1, read as the reverse complement.
TGAAATCAATTGCTATTCAGGTACGCCCATGTTTTATGATTTCTAGAGTCTTTTGTTTTTGACGTTTCAATCATTTGCTCTTTTTTTTTTCTTTCTAAAAGTTATCTTTTTGTTTTCGGTGTCTTGATCATTTTATCTCTCTTCTCTTTTTCTAGATTTTGCTTTGTCGTTTCTCATTTATTAGTTTGTCTTCAGATGAACGCTTTGATTTGTTTGTTACAAGTTGTTTTCAGCTTTAGATTCATGGATTTTGCATGAAATCTGTAGACGTAATTGTTTTGTAGCTAAAGATCATGGCGAGAGACATCGTTGGATCTCCCAAGATCCACCAGATAATGGACCCCACGAACCGGCGGCTCACCTACGCCTTCGTCGTCGCCGCCCTCTGCGCGCTCTTCTACGCCCTCGGCGCGTGGCAGAACTCCTCCCCTCCCTCCTCCCTCAATCCCACCTCCAACCTCGGCACCACCGCCGGCGGCTGCGACTGCTCCTCCTCGTCGTCCTCCTCCCTGCCCACCCTCGACTTCGAGGCCCACCACGAGATGAACGCCAGGGACGCGGCCGGCTCCGCCGTCGACAAGTTCCCGGCCTGCCCCCTCAATTTCAGCGAGTACACGCCGTGCCAGGACAGGACGCGCGGGCGGCGGTTCGAGCGGACGATGCTGGTGTACCGGGAGCGGCACTGCCCCGGGAAAGACGAGGCCATCCGGTGCCTCGTGCCGGCGCCGCCCAACTACAAGACGCCCTTCGGGTGGCCCAAGAGCAGGGACTACGCCTGGTACGACAACATCCCCCACAAGGAGCTCAGCATCGAGAAGGCGGTCCAGAACTGGATTCAGGTGGAAGGCGACCGGTTCAGGTTCCCCGGCGGCGGCACCATGTTCCCGCGTGGCGCCGACGCCTACATAGACGACATTAACGCACTCATCCCCTTGACGGACGGCAGCATCAGGACTGCCATTGACACTGGCTGTGGAGTGAGCAACCCCTTTCACCATGCGAACATACAGACAGATTCATCCAAATTTTATCAATCACAATGGATTTCCTTTCATTTGCCAAGATCTTAATTTGTCTCTGTCGATTGAAGGTTGCTAGCTGGGGAGCTTACCTTTTGAAGAGGGACATTATAACGATGTCATTTGCCCCAAGAGACACTCATGAATCGCAGGTGCAGTTTGCTTTGGAACGAGGAGTTCCGGCGATGATCGGAGTGATGGCCACGCAGAGACTGCCGTATCCGGCAAGAGCTTTCGATATGGCTCATTGCTCCAGATGTCTAATTCCTTGGTATGCTTATGGTAAGTTTTGACATCCTTGCATATCAGCATCAGATGAAATAGACACATGAATGCTTCTTCAGTTCACTCGAGGAGACACAACCATTGTTGTTTCTTGGATTGTCAGATGGTTTGTACCTAATCGAAGTCGATCGAGTTCTAAGACCAGGAGGTTACTGGATTCTATCTGGTCCCCCAATCCACTGGAAGAAGTACTACCAAGGCTGGGAGAGAACTCAAGCAGATTTGAAGCAAGAGCAAGACTCGATTGAGGAGGTCGCGATGCGTCTATGCTGGAGGAAAGTGATCGAGAAGGAAGACCTCGCAATTTGGCAAAAGCCCATCAACCATGTAGAGTGCAAGCAAGTTCAAAGGAACTATCAAACTCCTCAAATATGCGAAAAGGATAACTTCGACTTTGCTTGGTAAGGATGATACATTATCCTATCTGAACAAAGACATCATCAATCAGTTAGCATCTCTTCTTAAAAGCAATACTAACATGATGGCCTTTTGGGTTTGTGATAATTATAGGTACGAGAAAATGAGGGCTTGCATAGCTCCATTGCCAGAAGTAAACAAGCAAGATGAAGTTGCTGGAGGTGAGCTGAAGAAATGGCCCGAAAGGGCATTCGCAATGCCACCGAGAATTAGTAGGGGTTTAGTTCCTGGCTTGAGTCCTAAGCATTTTGAGGAAGACAATGCAACATGGAAAGAGAGAATCACATACTACAAGAGGGCTATCCCACCTCTGAGTCAAGGACGGTATCGAAACATTATGGACATGAACGCATACTTGGGTGGATTTGCAGCATCCATGATTGATTATCCTGTTTGGGTTATGAATGTTGTCCCTGCCAGCTCAAGCCTTGACACACTTGGTGTGATCTACGAAAGAGGATTCATCGGCACCTACCAGGACTGGTGTGAAGCCTTCTCGACGTATCCTAGAACTTATGATCTCATCCATGCTAATGGTATCTTCAGCATATATCAGGACAGGTAAATACTCCTTCAAGATTAATCACAAAGGTATGAAATTTGCCATTTTTAAGAATCCGGACATTCAGCATGAATCAAGCCTGTATCAGATCAGTTCTATTTGATAAAAGAGAAATGATCTAAGTGCACAAGGATCATGTCCTTGCAATTACTCCTTTTCTCAAAGCTATAAAGTTTGCTAGTTACAAGAATTCATACATTTAGCATGAAATAAGCCTATCAGATTATCAAAAGGATCAGGTCGTTGCATAGCAAATAGCCAGCTATTTTCATTTGAATTGAGTAAATAACTGCTAATGGGGAAGCTTTTGCAGGTGTGACATAACATACATACTCTTGGAGATGGATAGGATACTGAGACCGGAGGGAACAATAATAATCCGTGACACAGTCGAGGTGCTTACGAAGGTTCAGGCGATCACGGATGGTATGAGGTGGAATAACCAGATACTGGATCATGAATCTGGACCTTACAACCCTGAGAAGATCCTTTTGGCTATCAAAACTTACTGGACAGCTGAGCCATCTACAGAGTGATAAATAGATGGCTGATCTACTAGTTCTTCCAATCATGTATGCCTTAAATTTTGTAAAATAGGTTTCTCCTCAACATGCCAATGCCATTTCTTTTATTTTCCATTTTTTTCCTCCCTTTTTGATCATCTTATTGATTCTCGGACACCATTTAGTAGGTTGGTGCCCTAAGATGGTTGCCTATCACTAGCAAGAAAAGTGTCTAAATGCTGTATTGTAGGTCATGTTCATGTAAGTTGTATTTCACCATTGAACCAAGAGTTATGCATTGCGTCATCTATAAGACAGAATGTGGACTTGAAACTCGCTTCTCCAAATAAAGAAAACTCTTGATTCATATGCCACCTTGTTTTACCAAATTATCATGTGATTTGATCGCCTATACCCTTAAAGAGGAGCTATGCACTATGTCAAGGTTTTGAAGTCGACTCCCCTAATGAAATGTCAAGTCTAGGAGTTGACATGTCGATTTTGATCTAGTGTCATGTCAATTTTATTGGATGCTAACTGGCACTATTGACTATATAGCTGATCTACAGACATGCCAATATAGTTGATCATCAGTTGATTCAACCTGAAGCTATACAATCCATCTAGTGTCCCACTTTCTGACTTGCCCTAATGCACATAGTGGTGGGTGACTATGAGTCAAATCAAGTTTTAGAGGAAATCCAACTTGAATTGTTTTGAGGTACCCTAAAAACCACATATAAACCTGAATTTATAGAAAAATAATAGAAGCTGTTGGTTCCTCCTATGACATGGGATTTGATGCACGTAAAAGGTTGATTGAAATGGGACTGATATAACAATATTTGTTTTGTACACCAATGCTCTACAAAAAGGGGAAGAAAAGGAAAGGTAAAAATGAGACTTTCTATAGGGAATGCCAAGAATGAAAACAAATGAGAACATTTCTGAAGTTAAAATCTAATGGTTGTATCTTGTTCTAGAGTTACGTATCGTCACGCCATGCAAAAATTTGGTGAACCCAAGGAAGCTGAGTTTACCATCAGCTGGTCGGATCCAGTCACGCATCATAGAATAAGCTGCAGGGGCAAGGTTCATCTCCTGCAAGGTTGCATGCCAAGCTATTGATAACCAAAAATAAAAAATAAAAATCATCTTGCACGTCATCAGTTTACCAATATACCTGTGCTAGTTCTTCGATAGAGATGACTCGATTGCCTTCTTCTTCGAAGTATTGGAATGCCCTGGTGGCAATTTGTTCCCATTCTTTCAAAGCCTCAAGCTGATAAGGGCTGATTGTTGCAACACAAAACTCTTCAAAATTCATCCTTCTGTATGATAGCGGCTCCAACTGAGATGTCCATGACATTAACTCTTGAATAAGGATTATCAATTGAAGTTTGACAAACTTCAATTTAGCTCCCAAGTAAAGTTTATTAATCAAATGGCCTAAACTGGAGCAAAAGAATTGAGTTGCAGTTGATGATTTGTTCATGTGTCTTATCCAAGCTATTTCTAGCAATTGGATTAAACTGAAACCTTTACAAGGAGAAATATGAAATTTACGGATGTTTCCCTATTTAAACTAGAGTCAAAATCAAATAACTAACAATATTTGAAATTTTGTGACATGACAGTAGGGAACCTATAATTTATCCAAAAAAAAGACGAGGATAATTACAAAAGTTTAGAGGAATATTAATAGGAAATGTCATAGGCTTTACTACTACAGATACTAAAATTCTTTCACCGAACAAAACCTGTATCTTAAGCAAAGTTAGCGTACCAATTTAAGTCTGGTTTTGAAGGTGATATAAGTTTACTCATTTAGCTACTTCATAAGGTCATAGGCATAACAGTATTTTGTATAAAATGATTTAGCTCAATGTCTTAACCAAGAAGCAACAGGATTACTAGGACTCAAAGACTTAACAGAGTCAATAATTGATGAGCTTTATACTTTTGTGCAAGTAGGTTGGAATCCGCTAACCTAGCGACCCCTACCAGCCAGCTCCCGGACTAGCAGCCCCTACTAGCCCACTCTCGAACCACCGTAAGAGAGGTAAATCACGGTGAGCCTTTGACCCTTGAGACTAGTAATCAGCGCATAAAGAGACAATACTCTCACATTTGTAGGGGATTAACTCGTTGTCCATTGTGCAACATCTGCATGCGCTAGCCACTAGGCCCTTCTCGTGGGAGCTAGATGAGCTTTATACCTTGCAGCTATAGCTGATTTCATCATTTCCTACTATCAAGAGCTTCAATGATTGCAACTGTTGTTTGTTATTATATACAAGGAAACAATATAAAGAATGAGCAAATTTCTTGAACACAACATAATCAAGTAAAGTGGTGAATGCCTCGAGTGTTCTTATTTCCTAAAGCTTAGTATCCATTTCCATTTTCTCCAACTACTCTAGAATAGAGCAAATAATAATACCAGTATCCACATTTCAACCTCAATATATAAGTGTTTGTCTTTGCACATATGGCATACCAGTATGTTAACTCATGCAGTAGATGCTTTATAATCTAAAACAAAAGTAAAAGGGTAAAAAAGAACCAAAATTTGCAACTGTAAATACCCATTTGACACAGGTTAAGCAAATAAAGCACTTTAAATAGAAGAATATTCACATAGCAAGAACATAACGAAAACAAATGGCTTACTGCATTTAATATATCAGGAACCCTGGATGCCTTCATAGCATCAGTAGCATTCTGCCAAAGAGCCTGCATGAATTAATGAAAAAGTTGGAAAAAGGAAAATCAATATGCATGGTCTCAATAAAACCGGAGGCAGACAAAGACAACAGTAAGGAGTTCATATCATGTTGGGCACAAGTACTATTATCTGAACATAATGCATTACCACTACACTCATTTAGAATACCTTAAAGAGAGTAATTACATTGAATTCTTTTGGATGACCTTAAACCTGTTGAAGTGTTGATTTAGCCAAATTCTTGCAAATTTAAATTTGCAATGTTGTAAGAAATGGAGATGCATTCAGAATTGACAATTTATCAGCTAGATACTTTTAAGATCTCTTAAGGGTAGAAATTTCCTGCAATTCGATGCAGCACAGTTCTCAAAATTCTATCACTAGGATGCAATGCCCATCTATAAAACTGCCTAAGTCTGCACTAACCGACAACTCTAAAAACTCTCAGAACTAGAAACTTAGAGTATGGCAAAGAGGAGAATAATAATTGCATTGATTTTTATACATTTGGGTCATAGCTTTCAGTCTTTGTATAGACTGCAAGATGCAGAAACGTATGGTTTCTGATATCTCTTGGTTGTGAGTCTCATAGTCTTTTTAATAGACCGTGCAACATTAGCATTGAAACATTGTGTATGTGCAAGAGCACCTCATCCAAAAGGTTTTAACTTTGCAGGCATCCCTTGGATTGAGTGATCCAATTGAAATTCACAAAAACAAAGAGATGGACTCAATTTATATGATTGGGTTTGGTCAGCCAACTCATCAGTAAGTCGACATCTTGAATCAGTGGGATATTGGTGTAGTGGCGTGTATTGTACCCCTTTAAGTTCTCAACATACCCATTCATGTTTTGAGTCGTAGACGTACCCTTTCTACTACGATTGTTACTGACTTATATCGCCGTTCAACAAATAACCTCTACAAGTATTGATACACTCTTTTGAGTTGAGGTGAATCATTTCTCTTTACCCAAGTGCTTATGATTTATCGACAGCATTCTACCAAAATACATCAATCTTTGACTCGAAATAGAAACATTCTAAATTTTAAGTTCTAGCAAACTTTCAAAGCCTTAGACCTTCCTTAAAAAGGAGAGGGAGAAAAAGAACACAAGAAAAGAAATGACAACTTAAAATTTTAATTTAAGCTAAAGACAAATCTCTTTTTAAAGGGATGAAAAGACATTTTTGTTCAATTAGGCGTGTCCTTCCCTCAAATTTGCATAAATTCAATTAACTAAATTAATTAGTATATGTAATATTCGGTTGACTTGCTTATCGTCCAAATGAACAATCCCCATTTGCTTTTTCTAATATGAGTGTTGCGTCTTTGTTATTTCTCAAAATTGTTGTACCTTATATATAATCTCATGTGTGAACCATGTCAATTGCATATCGCGGTTCCAAGATACATGCAAACTTTGAGAAACAAGATTCATGAGGTTTCATGTTGCAACTTGCATGCTTTGTCATTTTAAAAATGAGGGCATAGAAGACAATGCAACTAAATTGCAAGTGATCAAAATCTACATGAACATGAGTGTCCAATAATGCACACAATTTGAGAGTTGTTGGTAGACTAGGGTAGCAACGGAATGTTGTTTTGGCATGTAATTCGAGGCACACATTTTCTATGCTGCCTTAGTGCATGTCGAAGCCAATTTCATGAAAGCTTAATTAATTAATTCTCATCCTTCCAATCGCAACTCAATTATAAGAATTATCATTTCACACCCCTTAATGGTCTCATGAGAATCAACACTCACGTGTACTCAAGTTAGTGTTGGTACATTTACATGCTTGAGTATGATAAATTCTCATTTATTCAAGAAATTAATTTTCGACTATCCACTCATGAAATAGCATGTTCCTATTTAATCAATTGGTTGCATAAAATAATTTCCAACAAAAAGTACAAACGAGTTTAAGATGTGAGAAAGAGACTTCATGTAGATAAATTATTTCCCTTTACCATGGCAAGATAGTATTATGAATTATTTCTCTTGGAATTATGCCTCTTTATAACTCATTTAAAGAAATGCTCCACTCTCTTAAATGATAAATCAAGGGAATACTAGTTAAAGTAAACACGCAAGGATTATGAAGTTTTCTCAAGCAGGTAAACATTAGAAACCATATATTATAAACTTCACTACCGTATAATATTCAACTCAAGGCCAGCCAAAGACAATTAACAATTTACACTTGACACTATGTTTCTGATTTGAATAACTAGAGTCTTCTACATAGGACATTTCCTGCAGCTCTAGAGGAGAGACGAGATCTGGCTGAGATCAAGGGAAAGGAGATGGTTATCATGTCTCACATTGTTTCTTGTTAATAGTCCATTTTGGAGTTTGAACATGACATTTTGGCATATTCATACCAGCTTTGCAATATAATTTTATATGCTATAGAGATAATGACAGGTCTATGAGCACCAAACGTTTTAAATTCTAACTGCTCTACTGGAAAGGTTCCCATTCCGTAGTCATAACCATTGTATTCATTCTCACATGCAAGCAGGAAGTTGGCTAATGGGAGGTTAAGGAACCAATAACTACATTCCTAACCAACATAAAAGAATACTTAGCTTAATTCCCAACAAGATCTCACAAAATGGAAGAATTTTAAACAATGTGAATAGAAGAACTCACCATTCTAAAATTCTCAACAGAAATGCAGCCATCGTTATTTGGTTCCAATAAATTAAATTGGGATCTTGTATAGATGAGTTCATCCTCTGTTAGAGCGCTTGACAGAGCCTGTAAGAGAAGAAATCAGCAAGGCACTTGAGTGAGATATTACTACTGAAATGTGGTTAACAAAAAAAAAAAAAAAAAAACACAAACTTCAAATGTGATTGGAGGGATTTTTGTTGTTGTTGAAATTTTACTAAAATCATTTTATATAGAAGTCGTATTCTGACATTACAGACATTGCTATGGTAAAAGACTCATTTTCAGTGTTTTGGTTAACCAACTAGATACCCATGGAAGCAAATATGCCCAGTACAATCAATAAATAGCAAAATGGCCAATGAGGTAGGCTTTCACAATCATAGCACTCATTTCACATATTAGATTTATATTTTTACATAAGGTTCAGAATCTTGACCATGCCAAAGTTTGGACTTAGACAAGAATGATATCGTTTTACTGCCATGTTGGCTTTCCAACATATGGTGTCCCTAGCAAATTAGAAGTGGAAGGAGAAAGAAAATGAAGATAAAGAGAAATAGTGACATGCCTAAATTCAAATTATATGTCCCATTTAGAATGTATATTTTTGAAATTGTGTTGTTGAACACAAGTTACAAAAATATCAATCATTTTTAATTCATTTTGCCACACTTATAGCAGGCCAAGGGTTGTCTATTCATCAACAAGATTGACACAACAACAGCGGAGGAGAGATTACCCATACTGAGACAAGTAGGATCATGTTTCAATAATTTAAACCATGCTTCATGTTTATAAAATAAAGGGAGATGATCTACAAAGGCATCATAAACTTAACAAAGATGTGGATCATTTGATAAGAAGAGAATTATCAACGTGCCAATATCCAACATGGAGATGAGAAATAATTTAAATGCAATGGTCATAGAACACACTAATATTTAGGAAAAAGAAACATAAAATGCCTAGAAAAATTACTATCTCATTTAATCACCAACTTATGTGTCAAAATGTAAGATAAGCTGTAATCAAAACTCTCTTAAAAAAAAAGCAAATATAGAAAACATGATTTTACAAAGTGGAGCCTAGATGCATAGCAATCACATAGGTATTCGTAAGGGGACAAGATTGAGCCTATATATAACATATATTGCCTACATATGCACTTAAAAAATATTATTTCCTTCATTTGAAGTGATCGATAGATTGTATCAGATTCGTTTTCCTAAACTACCGTATCTGCAGATTATAGCTCACAGTGCTAACAAGTGTTTTTTAAGAGACAAACATATTACTTATATATCATTTAGTATACATTATTAATTACTATTATTCTTATATATCACGTGTGTTGATAGTATGATTTGCTCTTGCATCGTTTATTAGATGTTTTGCAAATATTGCAAGTGTTTACATTACAACTACTAGCAGGAAAATTGATTGTGAAAACAGCATATGCTTTTAAGAACCTTAGAAAGTAGATAAAAGAACTCTGCTGTAATTACTACCTAAAAGAATAGATCAAAAAAGGAAACAAAAAGGTTTTCTGCTTCTCAATATTCACCCACAAATATATGGATAACAGCGTAGCAACAAGTGAAAAAAGTTGTACTAAGGGTTAGCCTATTCATTGCTTGAACTGAATATAATTTTATCCCAACATAACCCTTCAACTTGCCATTCCTTGACCTACTCAAAAGAAAAACAATAAAGCAATCAATCACAAATATACTATTAGTATGTAATATGAAGAATGTTATGTCACTGCTGATAAAGCAAAATATTAGTAAATTCAGCATAAAATCTAGTGACACTTATGCAATGCCAGATAATTTTCAAAAATTATCATTTGAAAGTCTGTAAATAACTGACTTAGATAGCTAACAAGCACAAGTGCAAATAATGAAACTAGAACTAAGAGAGATCCAAACCTTCGTGGCAGCACGTCTAAAAGGCGTGGTGCGGAGATAGAATTTGACTGACTTGTAGATTTGTATGTCCAAAGGGATCTGATGGTGCTCATCTCGCAACCAAGGATGAGCTGCTACCAAAAAATGATTATTAATTATATATTAAACACAGTTTGAGGATGTCATAGAATATATATCAACTCAAAAAATTCTCTCATATAGTAGTTTATATAACAACTTATTACTCCCAATAGGTAGTGAGACGTTATTGATAAAGCTAAACAAATCAGATTGCAATTACTCAGTCAGATAAACTAACCAACAGAAAATGGAACACGTACATAGAGCTTTTGCAGCAGACATTCTTTTCCTATAATCCTTATTTAGCAACCTTCTAACAAAGTCTTTGGCTTCCAGAGATATTGCAGGCCAAGGTGATTCATCAAAATTAGGATCGGCTCTCAGTACCGCCCGGAAAATTCCTGATTCAGTTCGAGCCCAGAAGGGTCGACTACCACACAGTAATATATATGTTATGACACCAATGCTCCACATGTCTGCTTCTGTGCTGTATGATCTATGTAGGACTTCAGGTGCAACATAAAATGCACTACCTACAATGTCATTTAGTCTTTCATCTGAAAAAACACCAATAACACCTCTATCAGGAAAGACCAACAGTGACAAGCAAAAAAAAAAAAAAAAATCAGTTGAGTGCAAGTAATATGTGGTCCAAAAGATGTGGACTTATAGTGAACATAGTAGATCCATGCTAAAAGTGTCTAAAAGTATTATGCACTTATTCAGAATGCTATGCTCTTTCTGCTCTTTCCACATATCTCTCAAAAGAGTTAAATACATTACATTTGTAAAGTAACATCAGAATAGCATGCCACACAAATTCAGCAAATTACAACTGAAAACCAAAAAAATCAAACAGAAAAAAATGAATCAAGTCAATCAACTATTTACCATCACTAGGACATTGGTTTAGTAAGAGTTGCTGTGCAACAATAAAAAAGGAAACATAGTTCTGGAAAACTTAAACGTGCCTACTAAGGAGAAGTATAGGTGATAATACTGAAATTCAACCAATAATTCACCTGGTCTGATAAAATCGGAAAGTCCAAAATCAATGATCTTCATTGGTGCATTTTCACCCTTTGTAGTAAATAGAAAATTCTGCACAATAAAATCATGTGAGCAATCTAATAACATTTAAAAATTTAGAACCATACTAAACAGGCTACTTCATTAAACAGCAGCATCTACAGGATCAAAGATAGGCCATGAAGCAATACCTCTGGCTTCAGATCACGGTGAATGACTCCTTGAAGATGACAAAAGGCAATTACACTTAGAATTTGAATGACAATTACTTTTGCATCTTTCTCCGTATACTTTCCACCTCTATAACAAAAGACAACATTTGAGCAAAACCTTCATATTTCATAAAAGGATAACTAATGTCAAAAACTCACCTGGACAGAATTCTCTCCAACAATTCTCCTCCTTCACACAATCTGGAAGGAGGCAGTAACAACAATGAGATTAGATTTTCATGTTGAAACAAAAATCTATTGGTTACCCTACCAAATCTTTCACAAAGTACATCTCTAAATATATACTCAGTCACATAGTTTTTGTCCAGATAGTCCCAAATTTCTAGAAAGTTTATTCTACATAAACTAGAGGAGCAAGTTGGATCGTGCCACCTGCAGCACGGCTCGGCTTGGACCATGCCATGCTCAGCACAACTAGTGGGTACAAGTCAGACACTGTGGTCGCTACCCATGAGCTCTGACCGGAGAGATTGTGTCCAACCCGGGACACAGACCATGTTTGGCCCAAATTTTTTATTTATAAATCAAAACAGCATTATAAATATTAATGTTTTAAATAGAAATAATATTTATTTTTATTTTTTTATAATTTTATGAAAAAATCTTTTTTATATCAAATTTTTTTTAATCAAATTTTAGATTTTTCTAAATTTTTTTAAAAAAATCTAACGTTTTTATTTTTAGATTTATTATTATCTTTTATAATTTTTTAATTTAAATTATCAGGCTTGTGGGGCCAAATCAATAGGGCCATGGATCACCTGAGCTTGGGCTCTTGTCCAGAGCCTTCTTTGGCTTGGCTAACGGTCGATTTAAAAAATGGAGGCATGTGTCCTTCTCAACCAGACATGGTCTATTTACACCTTGGACTATTTAACACGCAGAACACATTATAAAGCTAAAACTGGAGAGCTAACGTAACAACTATTTTAAAAAACTAAAATTAAAAAAAAAATGCATACTCCATGATTATGTAGACATTAATTTCATCCTCATATGCTTCATAAAATTTCACCAGATTAGCATGCCCAGCCAGAGATTTCAAGATTTTCACTTCCCTACGAACATCTTCAATTGCAATTGCTGTTGTCATCTGTCAAAGATAACTAACGAATTAGGAAACTTTGCTTCTTTTTTTTCTCTCAATAAATGCTTAAAGAGTAGAGACAATAGACACGAGATAAAGTGGTAAAGAAGCATTAACCAAATAAAACACGTGACAAGGATTAGCTATTTTACATTGACACATACAGGACAAGCTGACGTGTAAAAGATATGATGCAGAACAAGATGTCATATTAACATTCAGATAATTTTTTTGATAATTCAAGAAAACACATAGGCTACCCCAAACAAGGAAAGCATAAAAGCCATAACTAACAAACTTTTAAAGGAAGGATAGAGATTAAAGGAATAAAGGACATGACAAGTAAGAGAAAAAGGTCAAATAAATACAAACCACAAGAAGACTTTAAGATCACAATGAGAAACAAAAACATCAACTTATAAAAGCAGGGGAGTGAGTGAGGGTGATGGGAGTTATTCTACATTGCCGATAGTAATGACTGCAAGATTTACAGTGTCTAAAGCTGCAATAGCAAGGATTTCGGAGTTGACAATAAACAGGGTTTCAAATCTAGAAAAAAAAAAAATTGTCACTGCTAGATGTTACTGCTCCAGCTAAATAACATCAAGCTGATTAATCACTTGCTCCTAATATCTCATCCTGAAATCATACAGAGATTTCAATCGAAACCAAATTATCAACTGTTTGGTATTGATTAGGCAATTCAATTCTATTCATTGGTTAAGTTTCAACATTCTTAGTAAATAACCATGTTTGGTCAATGATACAAACAATGCCACAAATTGGATTTTGGTGGGTTCTGAAACAGAACATCTCATACAAATCTAAATTGCATGACTTATTAGAGAATTGATAATTAGTTTGTGATGTATTCTTCTAATAAGCCAAAACTTAGCATAATTGACAAATTCATCACATGCACTAATAAAGGAACAAAGTACCACGTAGCGTAGCATGAGAACATACTGGATATACCTACAACGTGGAGTTAAATATTAGATTTGTGTAGACTGTGGGCATCGCCCTGTTTATTGTGATGTCCAAAGACTTGCCCAGTTGTATACTGTCTACCACTACAAGGCAAACGGATCAAAAATCGACTAGACTTCACCTAGACAATTTAATAGACAAGACAATATGGAGCACCATAGTCAAGAAGACGTTATATCATTCCAAACTAATCTTGAGACAACTGTACGCCGTTAAGGCTTGCCACTACTTACGCCGAGCATGGATACCCAAACAACTCTACACAGAGAAAAACGCAATCTGGATACAGAATTAAATTCTTTAAAACACGATAGACAATCGAATACTCTACGAAAGTTATTTCATGCAGTCAGATTAGAGGGCGTTCGATTGAATCGCAAGGCGGTTCGGAAATGAACTCTTAGTACACTATTGGGAAATGAAACGACTAAAACAGAAAGTTATGGAGCTAAAAATCCCTTCTTTGACATACCACCGCACCTTAGCTTTAGAGATGATCTTGATAGCGACTAGCTGACCCTTGAGCTCTCCCTTCTTTGCCCTCGCCAAGCATGTATTCCCAAAATGCCCCTTGCCCACCTCCTTCCCCATCTCATACTTCGATTCTATGTTTTTATCATACCCGAAGCTCTTGTCCAGCAGCCGCTCCGCTCCCTCTTCTCCTCCTCCCGCTCCATCCCCGGCTCCGTCCGTTGGGATCGAAGCGTCGACAGGCTTCTTCCGGCCGAAGCGCTTAGCCAGCGACGCCTTGATGTGCTTCGCGGGCGACGGCGGGCGGCGGAAGAACCTCCGCGGCGTGGACCGCGCCGGCGACGGCGCGATCCCGGAAGCGAGAGGGCTACCGGCCGCGCTCCGGGGGTAAGGACTCGGCCAGGC
>JBAMHZ010089665.1:0-16698 GCA_037177395.1 Alpinia galanga | reverse complement strand
CTCCATAGATCTGACTACAAACCAGGAAATAGAATACATTGGCCACTGACATCACCGTCAGCATCCAGTAGTAGTAATCGTATCGCCCCTTGTTCAAGTTCCGGTCCAGCCAACTCACGCCCCCATTCGCCTCAGTCACCCTGTCCACCGCCGCCACGATCACCGCCCCGACCAAACTCCCCGTCCCAAATGTCAGCGACAGCAGTGACAACCCCACGCTGGTCATGCTTCGAGGGAACTCCGAGTAGTAGAACTCGATCTGTCCGATGATACTGAACGCCTCCGCCAATCCCATCAGGCAGTACTGCGGTGCCAGCCACATCGCCGACATGTGTACTATTCCTTTGTCCATCAGTCCCTGATCGATCGCCCTTCTCCGACGGATGTGCTCGGTCATGGCCATGACGAAGGTGGCGATGCTTGAGAGCACCAGCCCGAAGCCCAACCTCTGTTTCAGCCCCAGGCCGCGCGGCCGCCCGGTGAGACGCGCGAGAGGCGGCACGAGGATGCGGTCGTAGACGGCGACCCACAGCGTGACGGTGACGATGGAGAAGACGACCAGGGAGGCGGCTGGGACCTGGAAGTGGGGGCCTATGTGGCGGTCCATGGTCCTTGCCTGTAGCACCGGAAAGCTCTGGTTGATGATGATAGCCACTACGATGCCGGTGGACCAGATGGGAAGCACACGGACCACCGACTTTAGCACCTCCACCTGCTCCACCGTGCAGAGCCGCCACGGGTCGGCCGCAGTGCCGTCGGGGTTGAGGTCCTTCTCGGGGTTTAGGATGACACAAGCTTTGTTCAGGAATCTCAAACTCTTGGAAGGCACCATGAGATTGGATCCCTTCTTCTTGTGGTACCACGCGTCGGTGGAGTTGGAGGGGAGGATGATGTGGCGGTTCTTGACCGCTACCACGGCGACCTGCACAAGGCCGGAGAGGACGCTCGTGTTGGGCTTCACCTTGATGTACATGACGGAGCCAAGGAGGAAGAGGAGGGTGGAGGTGGCCATAAGTGCGACGGGGACGCCGAAGCCGATGCGCCAGCCTGCATGGTCTTGGATGTAGACGATGACGGTGAGCGCGACGACGAGGGAGATGCCGACGGAGACGTAGTACCAGTTGAAGAAAGTCTGGAGGATGCGGACGTTGTCGGCGTGGGGGTGGGATTTGTGGCGGTCGAACTGGTCGGCGCCGAAGGCGAGGGAACAGGGACGGACGCCGCCGGTACCTATGGCCATGACTGCGAACGAACCGAGGAGGAGGGCGAGCTGCGCGGATGTGGCGCCGCGGCAGTGGCCGCCGGCACTGCAGGCGGTTGGCTGAGCTCCGGGAATCATGGCGGTTAGCCAAAGTAGCACCATCCCCTTGATCAAGAACACAAACGCAAATTTACTGACGAATCGAATTGACAGAATTCATAATTACAAATACTTTTGCGTGATAAAATCTCTACATTGTTGGGTGTGGAATTTCAAAAAAAAAAATTGATAAATAGATGCAAAAATTTACTAAGGAATAACATGTTTTTGAGCCATATATAGTGAGTGGACTGTGAAGTATTCTCAGCAAATTCAAATATACTTTAGGTGATGCATGCTCCGTTGATTGAAGGATTGCCATTTGCAAACTTATTTTTCAAAGATAAAATACTTTTATTGACTTACAATCGACTATATTTTAATTATAGTCTTTAAGATTAACTAAATCTTTAATAATTATTTATATCGTTTCAAATGACTAAATTAAGCATGTATGTAGTCGATTATTGAAAGTACTCATAAATAAGCCATTGAGAAATAAAAATATTTAGCTCTAAATCAATGAATAATTAAAAAAATAAAGAAGCCTAAAATAAATGAATAAATAAAATTGATTTAAAAAGTAATCATACATACAATTTATTTATACATTTATCTTATTAAAATTGCTCTTTCACAATTAGCCTTCTAATTATTTGTGCTCTTACTTTATGATGAGATATACAGGAGACCAAGTTAACTTATCAAAGCCTCGATCACAATCTATCTTAAAGGATCCAACGACAAAAGTGGGCATGCTTCCTGTGCTCACTTAATAGCGAGATTCTAAACATCAAGTCAAATCAAGGACCACCCACCAAGTAATTTCAGTTTTTCTTCCCTTTGAATCGACTTCCCATAATAACTCAAACACGTAACACAACAAACATCTCCATTAATTATTTTACACTGTATTTGTTTAATTTGTTCTATAAAAAAAATGTTTTTTAAGGACAAAATAAAATAAAAACAAAGGCAGAACGTCATTTTCTTCTCTTTTTTTTTCTTTTCTTTTTCGTTTGTGGTTAATCTGCTTGATTCTCTTTGAGTCGTCTTCGATGCCTGTGGACAAAACGTATTTAACCTGCATTATACATGTTTCTGGACTCATGTTTTATATGCAAATATTGATTTTTTCCCCCTAAACTAAAACTATTTACTCAAGATATGTATAGCGATTTGTTGGAATTTCCTTTTTTTTATTATTCCAAACCCAACGACTCCCCCAAAAAATCAGACGAACGATGTTTGGTTTAAAAAAATTCAGTATCTAAATTTTGTTTTTTTTTAGGGTGAAAATTCACTATCTGAACATTCAGCTATAGTGTCTGAGAAAATCTTTTTTTCTTCTCGTGGAATGATTGGACAGCACAAAATCCAGCTATTCTCTGCTGCCATTTCCACTTTCCAGATTCATGCAAGCCTTCCTATCGATCTACTGGTACTCCTCTCAACGTGTACCAAAAAAAAAAATAATGGAAAAATCAGTTTCAAAATCATCTAAAAAGGACCATACTTAAAATAAGTGATCAAGCTAGTTCGATACAGAACAGAAAGAGAGAGAGAGATAAAAGAAACAGATTTAATAGAATTTGTTGCAGTGTTGGTTATAAATGATCATTAATTTCATTGATGATTTCTTTTCCACAGAGAAAAATTAATATTCTGCTGAAATTGAGGTTATATGTGGAGATGGAGTAGAGAGAGATCGAGGTCTACTCACAAGTAGGCTGAAGAAGGAGCCGACTGCGATGACTCGGAACTTGCCGAGCCAGGAATCGGCCAGGAAGGCTCCGAAAATGGGGAGGAAATTGGAGATGGATCCCCAAAGCAGCAGCAGAGCCGCCGCCTTCGCCGGCTTCATGTGGTACGTCACCGTCAGGTAGACGATCATATTTGCAACCAGTCCAAAGGTCGCCACCTTCTCCAGCACTTCATTCGCTGCACCGAATACCCACCCAGTTCAACTCCTCGTGATCCCATACATATACAAGTGGAAATAATTAAGAGTTCGCCAGCGAGTTACCGATGATGCAGGGGATGGTCTTGAGGCCGCCCTTCTTCCACTGCGGCCGCCCGCCGGCGATCTCCTGATGCAACGCCGCCGCCGGAGCTTCCATGTGCATATGGTACAAAATAACGACGACGTTTTAGAGGGAGGAGGGGAGAGATCAGGCCAAAATTTATAATGCTTGCCTCGGAAAAGATAAATAAGGTGGAATTTAGAATAATTTTTCAAATGGCCTCCGATATTTAATTTTATTATATCTCCTAAATTTTATATTTTAATTATATAAGCTTTAAATATTTGCTCTTTTTTTTTTGGAATGAATATTTAAATCATTCACTCGCCCATTTATATAGCAGCGAGTAATTTAGGATGACAAGTTAAACCTCGTAGTGAGTTTGTGAGCTATTTAATCATAGCTAATTAATAGATTTCTATTCTTATTTTGCAAAAGCAAGTTTTGAATATTAATTCGCATAACAATTGTAATTCCCAAAATGTTTTTTTTTATTTAATTTTAAAAATTAATATATGTTAAATATGTACATATATTGTAATGTGCATATTTTTTTTAATTTTATTTTGGCCTTATATATATATATATAATGAAAAGGTAAGAGAGATTAGACAGGTTTCATTAGGTTAAAGAAACCAATTTAATTGATTATTCTCACTTTATTTAGAACATGTTGACCATAGATCCATGAGTTTAAGGAGATTAGTTTATCAATTTGAATTAGGTGGACTCGATAAATGGACATGATAAGTCTATAGTACTATCCTTCTTATACACGAATCGAATAAGATAATGAATAATAATGTTTTTTTATCAAATCAATATATTTATAGAATTAATCATAAATAGCCAAGATAGCTGAAAATTTATTGGGTCACATGCACTACTATTTTTCAAGAGACGTAAAATGAGTTTAATAATAAGATTCTCAAAGAGAAAAATTATATCTGGTTGGATCAGACGAAAATGATATAAAACAAGAGTGTCAAAAGCTACTATGGTTGTGCTAAGGCTTAGCATGATTGTGTCACTCATTTAAAAATAAATCAGAGCTTATAGAACCTAAGACAACCGTGTTAAAGCTTGGCACGACTGTGCTAAGCGTACTTAAATCAACACAGCCTAACACAGGGTCGTATTAGGCTCTATAGCCTCTAGCACAGTCAAATCGTGCCAGATAGCACGGTTGTGCCATGGGATCACAATTTGGATTATTTGGTCTGGTTAAGTTTTGTCAGACTTTTTACCTTAATTATATGATAATTTAGATAAGTTTTATCCAATTTAAAGTTCCTATGATGTCCTAATTATGATATCTATAAAATAGATCATTTGAGAAAAAGTTAGGTATTGTAAAAAAGATTGAATCTTAATTCACTTGTTTTTTATCATTTTATTTTGTGTCATCGTCTTATCCTCTGTCACGTTCGGGCTTGGTTAGCACCGATCAAAGGTGACATTTCATGGACTTTGAAAGTTGTTTCAAGATATTCTAGTATGGACTTCAATAGAGATAAGGTTTATGAGCCTTACTTATGATATTGACAGATTCATTACCATCTCGGAAGTATAAATTTTTTTCTCTTCTTCTTTTACATTGTAATTTTTATCAAAATTTAATTTTTTTAACCTCTGAGAGGAATATCTGGAACAAAATAAAAAAAATATTATTTTACTTTTTCGACTGCATATATGCCTATATGCCTAGACTATTATCTGATTATTCTTATAACATAATATTCTTATAACATAAACATCCAAAATTTCTGATTATTTTTATCATTCATTTAATTCTTTTAAAATAAGTTTGTTTTTTCAATAATTACCTGAACCTCATGCACTGTATTTTATTTTATTTTAATTTAATTTAATTTTGTGGATTATTTAAGTGGCCGTCTAATTCATGCATTTGTCACGCATGATTCTATTCTTTTTGTTTCAGTGTTACTTGATATCTTGGCTTACATTTTACCGATTATTGATTTTTTTCATAGCCATTTCAATATTGATAGGCGCACAATCAATGAAGTTGACTTATTACGACTTCACGACTCGCTAAGAATCGTAGCTGATAATTTATCTATCACGATATATAGGATCAACCACATCTCGAGAAACTGAAAGGCATCTCGAGAAAAAGTAATATAAAATATTTTATCCTACAATTTTATATTTAAATATAATGTTTATTCTTTATTTTATTTTATTGTTCTATTTCATATATATATATATATATATATAGCAAATTACAGCCCTACCCTACCCCATAATTCGTGTCCCAAGGTTTCCAGGTTGTCAGTCTCAACGTGATAGCTTTCTTCCTCCAGATCTTTGAAATAATTAAATTATTAAGGGAGGAAAAATTAAGGAAAACCAAGTCGGGCAAAAAAAAATTTCATTCTTTTTTTTTTGGACTTTGGGCTTTTTATTACAATAAATATTCTGGAATTAAAGAAAAATATGTACTCTTTTTTTTTTAACACTTGAAGTTACAAGAGAGCAAAATGACAGATAAGATGTCGAAAAGTCGAAATGAAAAAACAATAATCATTAATGTCCCGACATCGTGGAGAACAATCTGGCGAGCATGGCTAATCTATCAAGCAATGATTTAGATTGCGACGCCAAAGGGAGTCAACTTTGGCTCATTGAAGAATGCTAGTTTATTCTATACAATTACTGATGGGAAAAATGTCAGATTTTTTTTTATATATAATTCAAGTATTCAGTTTTCGTCCAATTAATTTTTAAAATAGATAAATTTTCTTTCTAATTCGTTTATCATACAAATTTAAAACACAACTAATTAATCGACCTCTAGAATATTTATTTAGATTGAGATTCAAATTTTGAGAGAATATCTAATAGATTGGATTATTTTCATGATATTTTTAATTTTTTCTATTATCCTTTTAATTATAACTCATCCTATTTTCCATTAGTTCATGGTTTGCCCCTAATAAAGCTTTGTAATTAAGATGTTAGTTAATGGAATCATTGTTGCCGAGAATTTTTAATAATATTTTGTGCAAATCTAAATACTTTCAATTATCTTTAGGCAACTTTTTGAAAAATTATACCAGTTACAAAAAAAATTACAGGCGTTAATTATAAATTAACCATGCATGAAATGAGCAAGAAGAATCGTATTACTATATTAGACATGCCATATGAATGGATGGGATTCAAGCCAAAGGGACCAAAGTGAATCAAATAAATACAAATAATCGAGTGTGTAAAACAAAAATAGACGAGCACTTCAAACTAAAGAAATAAAGTGAAGCCAATTTGACTAAAAGAATTGGATGGATCGAGCAAACTCAATCCAAAGGGATAAACATGAAGTCAGCCCAAGTCAAACACGCGGGCTTATGAACCAATCCGATAACAAGGTCGGATTGGATCGGTTCAGGTATTCATTAGATTGGATCCTAACCCGAGTATATGGATTTTAGTGAGCGCTGTGGATCCTATCAGAAGTGGAAGAAGATTTTCATTGGATAGATCGAAAGCGAAAGCAACTGTCCGGTAGTATTATCGGATCTCAATTGGTCAACGCGATCGCACTCACTCAACTTGCTCGCCCAGACACCCAGTAGTTTAGCGCTGACTTCTGCGAGCGCATGGCGCGCGGGCAGAATCATGATGCCCCACTACTTAGTCATCCGCTCTCTGCATCGAAACAGCCAACACCAACTTCACCTTATCATCAGACGAAACCTGGTTAAAGAAGCCATGCGGCGGTTCACGAGAGGGTTTCCCCGATATGTCCAACTGGCAAACAAGTAGCTGTCTGAAGGGATGGCCACGCTGCGAGCTCCCGCTCCCGCGTGGGGCTTTGCGCGAAAGCCGAACCGTGTCTCAGAGTCAGAATTCGCAGGTCGTTTACTGTCACCGTCTCCACTTCACTCTTGTTTTTCTTCTTCTTAATTAATCTCAAGTCACAACCCAATTAATCGATGTCAATGCTACTACGGCAAACATCGCCGTCGATTCCTAAAGATTCATCGCTATAATAATGGCTATGTTTCAATATATTCCACCTCGGCCTTCTTGTAATTAGGCTATCGGCATCTTGTTGTTGCCTTCATTCGGTGCGCCGTCTACCCGGTTCAAGTCCTCGATAGTGATCCCATAAATATACAAGTGGAAATAATTAAGAGTTCGCCAACGAGTTACCGATGATGCAGAGGATGGTCTTGCATGAGGCCGCCCGCCGGCGATCTCCTGACGCAACGCCGCCGCCGGAGCTTCCATGCGCATATGGGACAAAATAGCGACGATGCTTTAGAGGGAGGAGGGGGAGAGATCAGGTCAAACTTTAAAACGCTTGCCTCGGAGAAGATAAATAAGGCTTCTAGAATTCTATTTAGAATAATGTTTCAAATGGCCTCCAATACTTAATTTTATTATATCTCCTAAAATCTTGTTTTTTGAATGAATATCTAAATCATTCGCTAGCTTTAATTAATTCACACATAGCAATTGTAATTCCGAAAATGTTTATTTTTATTGAATTTTAAAAATGACTATATGTTAAATATGTGCATATTTTGTAATGTGCATATTAATTTGGTTAAAGAGGTAAATTTAATTGATTATCCTCCATTTATTTAGATGAGTTAAACATGTTGACCATAGATCAAATTAATCAAACTATTAAAGAAAAAAATAAGTTTATTTGGATGAATTAAATGTGTAATTATATTAATCAACATGTTGTAATGGGGTATTATATATATAGCTAGTCAAGCGAATTGATTGGATAGAAAGACTCAAAAAGATTAATTTATGAAATTGAATTAGATGGACTAAATAAACATGATAGGTCTATAACATTATCCTACTAAACTAAACAAATTATATAAATTATACGCAAAACAAGTAAGATATTGAACAACAATATTTTTATCGATGTAAAAATTAACCTATTCGTACAAATATTTTTATCATTACAAAAACTATTCTCTCTTGATATTCTTATAACCTAAACATCGATCCAAAATTATTTCCGATTATGTTTATTATCCATTTAATTTTTATAAAAAAAATAAGTTTGTTAAGTGGCTGCCTAATCCATGCATTGGTGACGCATGATTCTGTTATTTTGGACCGAAATAACCAGACAGCAAAGTTTCGTTATTTTGATTTAAATGCACGCGCTTGGACATTTTTCTTAGTCATTTCAATTGACAGGCACATGATTAACGAAGTTCACCTACGTAAAATAAAATCTTAATTTTATCCTACAATTTTATATTTAAATATAATGATTATTCTATATATATTTTTTATATTATTGTATATTTAAAAAGTAGGGTAAAATAAATTCACAAAATTACAGCCCTGCCCTACCCCCATAATTCGTCGCAACAATGATTGCACTTTGTTGTGGCAAGGAGTGTCCCAAGCCTTCCAGGCTGTCTGTCTCAACGTGACAGCTTTCTTTTTCTTCTTCTTTTTTTTCTTTTTCTTTTAGGGGAGAAAAAAGAAAAACTAAGACAGGCAATAAATATTCTGGAATTAAAGAAAGAAAATATGTACTCTTGTGCGAAGACTGTTTTTTTTTTTTTTTTTTGTAGGTTTGTGCAATCGCTGGTCCATCTCACAATTAATTGAAGGCAAGGAAGTGCTGACGTTTTAAAGATTTAGCTTGTTCCATTATTGAGTTAAGAGGATGAGAAAGGGTGCTGGTTAGCCCACCATTCCAAGTTTATCATCTTATTAGAGCATTTTTTTTTACAATGCACTGTAATTATAAATAGAATCGACAATATTTAATTAAAAGACTGCGTGAATATATTTTACTATTGCAACGTAGCTATGAAAGTCCGAATTATTAACAGTTGAAGTTACAAGAAATAAAGCGAAGCCAATTGGACTAAAAGAATTGGATGGATTGATCGAGCAAACTCAACTAAGATGCCAATCCAAAGGGGTAAACATGAAGTCAGCCCAAGTCAAGCACGCGGGCTTATGAAACAATCCGATAATAAAGTCGGATTGGATCGGTTCAGATTTTCATTAGTGAGGGCTGTGGAAAGGAATAATTCCACATACATGTATCGTACGATACATGTATGGAATGATTCTGTTGAAACAATCCATAATAATAATTCCACCAATACATGTATCGTACTTCAACAGAAGCATTCCTTTCCAGTCCCCGCTCCTAATCCTCGTTATTTCAACAGGCCCGATCCTATCATTCCTTACCATCGAACCAGTGACCCATCGTCGCTAGCTAATTTGTACAGCTTATCTGGGACTAACACTTCCAGAAACGAACAATTGAAAACTATCGTCTTAGCTCAACTCTTTTGATACGGAGAAGATTCACAGAGTATTAAGTGCTAGAAAACTTATTTCTCAAAACTATCAAATGCTTTATTGAAATTTATCAGCTCTGCTTCTGCACACTGCTTACCTCATATCCCCACTAGGAGCAAAATAAAAATAAAAGATGATCTACTTAAGGTCATTTTGGTTTACTAATGAGATAAACAGTTCAACTCGAAAAGAACAAGATATGTACACATATAACAATCTAGAAACGTGAAGCAAATTTGAAAATAAAAAAAAAATACATGTTAGATTTCTCTGTGTCGTGCAGAACATGCAGAAAATGGAAGCGGTCCTAAAGGCTCTGGATGTGATTTTAAGCGGTCGGAGGAGATACTTGAAGATATACCATTTGTGTATATCCATTGAAAACTGAAATTTCAAATTTTGTTAGACCAAGCCTTTGGAACAAGCCAAATCGTCCATCTTCAATAATTGGATCTGAGGCACGGGCAGGATCGTATCTTGTTTGATGTGTAAGTGAAGGACCAGCAACTGGTGGGAGCTCCCAGTAAGCATCCAATACTGACTCCACGAATCTGCTGTTTTGAAAATGTTCTTCATGGGAGATTGCCTTGTTGCTATGGTTGAAATCGTCTCGCATATAACCCTGGACGCCCCACCAGTTTTCACCACTTCCACAAAGTTCATCTCTGTCCACAGCTTTTTCCCAGAACTTTTTCCTTTTCATCCTAATCCTTGCTTCATCACTCTCTGCGAAGCAGCTGTGTCCACCTCCTACATTAAACAAAGTGGATTGTCAGCAAGGGTCAAGACTCTGGAAGCCATACTAGTTCAACATGAAGGCAACAATGAAGAAAAAAAATCAATTTATTCAAAATTTGATGCATAAAAAAAAAACAAAGTGCAGCACGATGCTCATATTGGCTTTTAATATACCATCATAGATGACAGTGTCATAAGAGTCATATTATATTCACAATGAACTGTTAGATTGCATCAAACTACCCCTGAAGACAATAAAATTGATAGCATATGCAATTCAAGCAAGATCAGACATTAGTTTTAGGATGTAGATTCGTGAGTAGCATCTAGCATTAACAAGCGACTTAAATTATCTAAACTGTTTTAAAATTCCATCCTTATTTTCATATCTTTCTGCCTGAAAAGACAATTTGACCGACTAAAAATTTTATCCTTCTGATTGATATTGCAACAAAGAACAACAGGGTTCATTTATTTTTTTCACTCTCACTTTATATGTTATGGTCATTGGAAAGAGACAAACTATATGCCAACATCAAAATGCAAACAAACCAAAGAACAAGCTTGAATTCTTGAAAGATAAGCAACTAACGAAAAAAGATACCCAAAAAAGAGACTAAAGAAAATTGTAATTCGATAAGATTTCTATGAAGAGAATACTCATCCATGCTAATGGCGTATAGGAGGATACTAAGGATACAGAAGTAGCACTGACCTACACAGAATGCAGGTTCTACTGAGACTCACCTCTAATGTAGTATTGGTCGCATATCTGTCTTAAGGAATAATGGTCACCAGTTCCAGTATCATAGTTATCCTCAAAAATAAGATGCTGGAAACCAGCGTTTAGAGCCTGTTTTAATCTGTCCAAAAAATTTTGAAAATGAACAACTAGATATTTACGAACTAGCTAAAGAAATATACAAAAGATTTTTAGCAAATATCATCAAGTTCCAATCAGGAACATCGGTATTTATTATTTGGTGCTTGGTAAGGTTAGCTGAATTAATAGCACATGATTAAACTTCAAAACACCAGTAAACAAAAGAACAGATTTCAAACAAAGTGCATAACAAATGTCCAAGATGTATCATACTTGTTAAGTCTGAGAGGTAGAGAGAAATTCTGATACCTTTTCAGTTCATTCTGGTGATCGTCAAAGAATACAAGAACCTTACTCAAGTCAGAAATGCCATGCTTCTTAATAACATTCCTCCAGTCAACACTGCCAAAATCCACAAATTCCTTTCCTGCAAAGTAAGTGCAATTCTGATCAACATATGCAGGCCCCTTCTTGAGATACTTCTCTGGGTGGCGGGGCGACAGTGATATTATCCGCGTCTCTGGCATTGCCCGCCGAAGAACCCAAGTAGAGTGGCCTTTGAAAGCACCACTTTCTATCATCAGATCTGGCTTAAGCCAGCGTGCCATGAACCATAACCCAAAGCTGTGGTCAAAGCCCATGCCGTACATATTGTTTTTGATTGGACGAGTCTCATAGATGGGCACAAACTCTTCCAAGCCTTTGAGCAAGTCCTTTCTCGTCCACTCTACAGTTTTCCCTTGTTTCGATCTGCCTTTTGCCGAATAAAAGAATTAGGAATAATGCCATCTACTATCATTACAAGAAACTGTAACATCATGATTCAAGCAAACTCGAAACTTGGTAGATCTTGTTCAAAATCGATTAATGATATTGGATCAAGATTAACAATCATTCATAATCCATCTCTCATCTAACGAAAGCGAACTATCCCAGTCCATTCCGTTTATAGAAGTAAGAATCCTCCGACGAGTCCGAGATTCCGAAACCCCTAACAATTTCCCTTACCATGAAAAGGAAACCCCACGAGAGGTTGGTTCAGAAAGGAAACCCCTTCAAAATATACAAAAATTGAGATTCAAAAAAACAAAAGCTAGAAGGGGATGAAGTGAACTTACACCAGGGCACGCCGAGGGATCCGAAATCGGAGGCGAGGCCATCGAGGGTAGCTCTGAAGAGTAAAGTGCGAGTAGATGGATCATAGGACGAGACGCAGACCGCCGAAAACGAGCGGAAGAAGACGAAGGAGGCGACGGAGACGAGGAGGAGGAAGAGAAAGATCGAGATGGCAGCGTACTGGCCGGAGAGAGCAGACCTGGCAAGCACAAATACGCTGGCGACGAAGGAGGCATTCTTCCTCGTCTTGGATTCATCGTCGCCTCCCTCCTGGCCCTCCTCCTCCTCCGGGTAAGTAGGAGATCGCCGCGACGAAAGCATGCTTTCCTGCATCACAAACTCCGGTTCCGTCACCGACGAAGGCAAGAAAAAGGAAGAGCCATAAGCTTTAATTGGGCCATAATGGGCCTAAAGCTAGAAGTTGGGCTTTAAAGAGGCCTTCTTGGACATATTGGACATCAAAATTCAAACTTGATTTTGATTGGGATTTTTTTTTCCTTTTTTTTTTTTTTGACAATTGAAACTATTCTAGCACGTGGCTTAGTTCTATATTAAATTCAAAAAATAAAAGCAATAATATTCATCTACAAAATCTTTCTCGACAATTAAAAAAAATACATTTTTTGGACTTTCAAGGATGAAGTCATGATCCTAATAAATCATAGGCAAACCATTGTTGTTAATTTGTTAGCACAAGTAAAGCCAATAAATAAAGAATACAACATTTTTTGTACTAATTAATTGAGTTGCACTCTCCAAATGCACCTAACCTCGCTTGCTCAAACCACTTCCCTCGTAGCTCAAATCTCAAAAGATCATTATTGGTCTAGTCCCCCCCCTTGTTTAGTGGGAGCATATCTTGTTCGACTTTTTTTTGGAGGACTCGAGTCATCATCCATTTATTATACACCACCAAATCGTTGTTCATTAAGGAGCACACCAAACACATTGTCATTTTAATAATGAGGAACTCGGCCACAAGTGGAGGACAAGCATGACTAAAGACTTGTTTTATAATTAACTGTGCATTTTGACAAACAACCACTATTCAATTCATGATTAATATTCAACAAAATGCACCTTTATTTTAAAAAAAAAGAACTTTTTCTTCATCAAAAAGAGAGGTGTGTTTTGATATATAATTAAAATGTTTTTCTTAATTTTTTTTAAAGGAAAGCAGAGAAGAAGAAGAAGGAAAAAAAATGTGAGATGACGTAAGCGCTTGTGCATCTTGGATAGGGGTGTATGAAATACAAAAATATTTAAATTAGCTTTTACATCACATAATTGTGAGGTTGATAGCAACATGTGGCTTTGTGCTGTCCCCAGTTGTCTCTATTCACTTTCCAGAGTAGCCACGGGAGCAAAGGCACATTGAATTCATGGATGGAACCTTAGAAAAAATTTAACAACCTTTAATTAATGGCCAAATGTATTAGTTGTTGTCAAATAATATTAATTGCTTCAGGTTAGATCGAAGTCAACTGATTTCTCCTCTCTTTATATATATATATATATATATAAATGGAAGACCATTGTAAACTCGTATAAATAGATTTTGAATCGATATTGTCAAGATGATTAGGGGTAATTCAAATATTAAAGCATCGATTATCATAGAGATTACTGAGGCAAAGTACACATTGTTCATGCATGCATGGCTTATATAAGCAAGTCGGTGAGTGTACATAGAGATATGCACGTCGGCACTCTTTTAAAAATGTGCATTAATAGAGATCGATATGCATACTTTTTAATATTTAAGCACA
Organism: Alpinia galanga; assembly: GCA_037177395.1. Taxonomy (NCBI): domain Eukaryota; kingdom Viridiplantae; phylum Streptophyta; class Magnoliopsida; order Zingiberales; family Zingiberaceae; genus Alpinia; species Alpinia galanga. The sequence goes on along the minus strand of JBAMHZ010089665.1, from coordinate 2,598 downwards.
TTGCATTTAATTTATTTTAGATAATTTCTTAAAATTCGGCTTAGAAATTGACACGTGTATGTATGTATGCCTGCATGTATTCCACCACCTCTTGTCAATCTTGGCACATCGGCACACCTAATGATCCTTTCTCGTCCAGTAATTAATTGATTAATCAAAGGCTGGGGCAAGGGAAAAGCCAGGCAACTATTATCCGATAATCACTCGATTAGAAGTCATAATTAACTCACGGCTCCAACACTGAATTATATATATAATATATTTATGACTCGAATTATGTTGGCCTAATTCAAACAACAGCAGTGAAATCATTAAAGCACTAATTACGTTAGAGATTATATAGATGGAGAGAATATTAAAAGAGAGAATATAGATTGAGAGAATCAAGTACGTTAGTCATATCCAAACTCGATCTGAACAAGATTAATCTGGACATCGATCCCCAACATGATATGGTATTTAATCACGATATCATAAAAGATTCCACCAATAATGATGATATTTAGAAATTAATAATATCGGGGAATTATGTATCAAACCCATACCTAGTGGCCCTCGTCGCACGTTCGTTGGATTCGAAATCCAGATACGAGAATATAACATGCAGCAGCATCCAACTAGATACCTTGCAATCTTCCCCCCACGTGGCATGCTCCTTAATTAAGTAATTAAACGATCGACTCGATGATATATACATATATATGCACCATACCAAAGCCAACATTAATCATTTTCTTTGTTAATTGCAACAAAACTATATATGCATGGCTGCAGATTAATTAGTAATTACCAAGATGATCGATACCTAGAGCACAGTAGATACGACCATTCTTTGGGAGGAATAAAATACTTGGAAAGCGAATGAGATCTCTCCAAATCTACATAAATATATTTTGCCTTTTCAATGGCTGTTGCCAACTCATTTTTTTTCCCCCAAACAACAATACACATTTTTTAATACATCTTCTTCCTCCTCCTCCTCCCTTCTTCTTCTTCTTCTTGGGAGACAAGTAATTGGGAAGGTGAAAGAGAAGGATCAAGCGGCTGCAGGATAGACCGATGGAGGGCGGCCGATCGTACTTGCAAAGATTGAGCTTGGGGAGTGGATCGAGATCCGGTTCGTCGTCGAGGAAGGGGAAGAAGAGCAACAGCAGCAGTTCAGAGAAGCCAAAGCAACCCCAAAGAGGACTTGGAGTGGCTCAATTGGAGAAGATCCGGCTGCAAGATCAAATGAAAGAGCACATGGTCTCTCTCTCTCTCTCTCTCTATGTATATATGCTAATAATAATATATATCATGTAAATGTTCAGTATTAGCTTTTCTGTGCTATATAAAGAGTTCTGATGACTGTTCTTATATTTTCTGATAATTAGGTTTGTGGGTTTTGTTGTGCAGGAAGATTCAAGAGTAGAAAATTTACGTCTATCGCCATCCCCATCATCGTCGTCCAATTTAGGATCTTCATTTTATGCAGTTCATCCCGGTGCTATGGTGAGTTAAGTACTTGGTTTTGGTTCCTCTTATTTATCCTTTTTTTGGCATATTTAAAAAAAAAAAACATGATCGATCAGGGAAAGCTGAAATGTAAATATATAACATGCATAATACTGCTTAATTTCTCTAGCTTTTAGCTCATCTCGGGGTAGCTTTTTTTCTAAGATTTCATGCATTAATTCTGCATTAAAGTACTGTAATTTGATTACCAAAGCTAACACTCGTTCTTCTTCAATCATCGTGATTAGATAGGATATGGAGATACTGAAAAGGGAGTCTTCAATTATAGTGATTACGGGCCTAATACCTCAACAAGGTGATCAATTAATTATCTCTTCTTGGCTTAGAGTTTAATCTGAAATGTTTATAGTTTTATTATTCTCGTTCTAGTTTCTAATTTCTTGCTATGTATACTTAAACTTATACAAGCTCACAAGGATTAAACAGTCCATCATTCCAATATCACTCGCCTCCAAGTGCTGTAACATTGCCACTCTTCGAAAATTATCCGGAGGTTGTTTTAATTTTTTTCCCCTTATCAGATACAATTCATGATTTCATAACTTAAGATTAAGCTGTATGGTTTGCTACAGGATTCAACACAGAATATGAGGCATGACAGACGGCAATCAATGGGTTCTATCACTCAAAATTCTGACTCGAAAAAACAAGAGCTAGACTTGGAGCTTAGACTGTCACTGTAATTAATTAAGCCATTGTTCTTGCTTGATAATCCTCAATAATGGATGTTAATTTTGTGCTGAGTTGTCTAATTTTGTACTGAAGACCATATGCGTAGATGACCATTTGCACTGCTAAAAAGTTCTCTTGTTTCTCTGCTTATTAACTCACTAGACAAAAGACACAGTAATTAGATCCAATGCTAACTCAACGTATATATATATGACATACAATTGATAAATAAATATACATATTTCATTAATTAAGATAAATTACCGATTGCAATAATGAGTCTTTGTGATACGGATAGAGACCGCCTCACTACCTAGGGTGACACGAGCCCTGCCTGAGGAAAGGCCCCCGCTTATGCTCGGCCCCAGAGTTCACTTCGGCCACGACCACATAGCTCGGCCCCAGAGTTCA
>JBAMHZ010089247.1:0-12699 GCA_037177395.1 Alpinia galanga | reverse complement strand
AGGTCAAAGACGACGATTTCACCACGAATAGCAGCGATTACGACACCCTTCTTCGTGTTCTTCACAGAAAAATTAAAATACCTATTTCTAGCGTCTAAAACTAGATTTTCTACTAACATTTTCATCAAATAATCATCGATTTGTGAAAATTGATCCATATGTCGCTCAAAATCGAAGAAAAACGATGAAACTTCAACTTAATGCCATAAAGTTCGATAAAACGACCTATCTCTGATACTAATTAATGGAAATCATGAATCTAAACATGTATACTAAAAAAACAAATAGATACAACATGATTCGTAAACAAGATCTAGTTCTATCAAAATTTTACAGCAACAAAATAAAGCATAAAATAACGATGACATAAATAAATATAACCTGAGTGCAGTGGAACCGCCATAAATCTCACGTCATCAATAAATCAATTCGGAGTTCCTGCGAAGAAGCAAAATGGCTGGTCTTTCGTAGGATTTTGGGGTGACGGTGTCGTAAACCCTCCTTGCCAATAGGATACAAGGAGACTGTCAGAATTACCAACTCTTACATGGACCATGCTTTATATATAAAGTTCGAATCAGATCCGTTATCGATGTATCATCAATAACGGATCCGAGATCTAACGGGTTATACACATTAAATCCCCACATCTAATAACCGAAACCCGTGAACTAATAAGTAGATCACTTAATCAAGTTCGAACTAATATAACACAATTGAATGATTACGATAATCACATATAAGTTCACGTTCAACAGTTCAAAATATACTCTATTCTTTTTAAATTTAATATAGTGGAATTATAAAATTTTGATATTTATTTGAATAATAATAATAATAATTACTGTGCATAAAACATTTTGCTAAATAAGCAAATGACTTTTAGGTCCACAGTATTTACATTTATTTCGCCTTTCAATCTAAAATTGATTTATAGATAAATTTTTAATTTAGTTGATGGCGTGGTTTTTGGGTTTAAATAGGAAAACATTGGAGTGCAGTTTGGTAAAATTACATTCCGAATGTACTTTATTTCAAAATCACGTCTTTCAATTAGCACAAAGGACTCTTCTTCTTCTTCTTCTTCTTCTTCTTCTTCGGAAGCTGAGAGATCGAGTGCAGTACGACAAAGACGAAGTATACGTGTCTGCCTGTTCAAACCCTAAATTTTCAGGGCTAAATTAATGCAGCCACTGCCCTCTCCGTCATCGACACGTATCCACCACTTTTCTCCATCGGCGTGCTTCATTTTCTCCTCGGCCTCTCCGCTTGCGGGGGGCAGGGTCGTCTTCGACATCCCTCTTTTGGTTCTTCTTTATTGTCTGATTGCTATCGGTTGAGGATGGGGCGAGGGAGGGTTGAGGTGCGGAGAATAGAGAACAAGATCAACAGGCAGGTTACCTTCTCCAAGAGGAAGACCGGGCTGCTGAAGAAGGCCTACGAGCTCTCCGTTCTCTGCGACGTCGAACTCGCCCTTATCATCTTTTCCAGCCGCGGCAAGCTCTTCCACTTCTCCACCACCTCCAGGTTTTTTTAAAAAAAATCATTTTTCGATGCCTAATTGCCTACCTTTCGCGTTTTTATTTCAAATCTCTGATTTACTATGTCGAATATCCGTCTTCCGGGATCGTCTTAGACTGTATCTTTATTTTGTTGCATTTATCTTTATTTCGTTGCCTTGATTCGTGGTGGTGATAAATAGGGTTGGATGCTCTTCATGATCCAAGGCTTTAGATAAAACAAGAAAGATTAAAAAAAAGGAAAAGATATAAAATTAAAAATGAAACAAACAAAAGAAACTTATACAAGATATACCCTATGTCACAAGGAGACAACTTTCTATTAAGGCTTAATAAAAGATCTTTTTTTTTTCTTTCTTTTTTCATTTTTCATCTATTTCATTCTGGTTATCATTTTTACATTATCAATTATTATTTTTAAGCAGTAAAGAAATATAATATAGAAAGATGGCACAAATATCTATGTAATCAAATTCAAAAGTATTCATATAAACCAATATTTAAAAGCTCAATTTATCAAACCACAATCATGATTTATTAATTTAAGAAAGAAAAACTCTCAGATGACCTACTAGATAACTCTCATAAGTTTTTGACTAAAAATTAACTTTCTAAACTATGAACCATCCTACTATGCATGCAATTCCATAAAGATCTTCTTAGGCTTATGAGTAATGAAGGGGACATCATAATTAAGCACTCGTACATTAGTTACTTAGATCATATTTATTGGTTGTTAAATTCTCATATATGCATTCATTTTTAGACCATGTTTCCGACTTCGTTTGTTTATTCATTCTCTCCAATGTGTATTCATTCTGTAGTTTACACGGGTATATGTTCTGTTCATCATGTGCATTAGTGCATCTGCTTTTTATTTAAGTCATGTACATACTTCTTAAAATAATTACCCATGTATTAAGATTTTGTGGAAAGCAGTCATTATCTTTAATTTCTCCCTTGATGTACTGTTACTTTTTTCACTTTGAACCAGTTTGCTTAAAATAATTGAATGGTATCGAAGATGTAGCCATAATAATAATCCATCAGAATCCTTGGTATCAAATAATGAGATACAGGTAAATTAATTAACTCCACTCCCTCTTTTGTAATTTGATGCTTTCATATGCATTCCCTTTATTAGTGACTCGTAATTTCTATTCCCTGTATTATGAATTGATTGTTGTTTCTTAAAAAAACAGGATAATTATCAAGACTTTTTGAAACTGAAAACAAGAGTTGAGTTCCTACAACGTTCTCAGAGGTCTTGATTTCTTTAAATTTTGATTTCATTTTCCTTCGTGAATTTAGTATTTTCTTGTTTATGTAGATTCATTGTAGTATTATTATTGCTGGAGAAACGTTTTATTGAATATTTAAGATAATCTTCTATTTAATTACCCATGTCAATATTCAGAAACTTGCTTGGTGAAGATCTACAGTCCCTAAACGATAAAGAGCTTGATCAACTTGAGAATCAAATTGAAGTGTCTTTAAGCCATATCAGATCAACAAAGGTTGGTGCGTGTACATATATAAATTTGATATTACTAAATTAGATACACCGCACAAATACCCAAATGAATAGGACATATATAAAAAAAAAGTTTTCATTTTAATTATATTTAATATATAACTTCGCTGTTTTTCTTGCCTTGCAGAACCAACTAATTACTAATCAGATATCTGATCTTAAATGTAAGGTATTTTACAGTCCGGATTAATTTTGCTTACGTTTATTCTTCTTTTATTTAATCAAGATACATATATTATGTTATCACACCACTTCTCAATGTATGCAGGAAAACGTGTTGCAAGAATCTAACGTAACCCTGAGAAAGAAGGTAGTACATATATGAAGTTGTCAGATTACAAAATATTTGTTATCCATTTATCAACAATTCTTTTTCTTGGTAATACTTTTGTTCATGACTTTACTGAATGCATCGGATGCTAAAAATTTGATTAGATGTCACTCTGAAAGTCCTATTTAGATGACAAAAACAGAAGGATATGAAAAAAGAAAGAAAGGCATACTTTAATTTCTGTCTACATTTAATGTCAAAATGAGAGGTTCCTTTTTCTTTTCTTTTTTGTTTTTGTTGTCAGTTGCAAGAAATAGTTGCGGATGATTTCCTCCATAGCTCAATGCAAGAGGGTGATGACAACAATATGGATGCTGATCAATGGGAATTTCAACCTCTTGAAGGTGATCCTCCTGTGGAAATCGGGTAATGCTCAATGAGTTAGTGAGAATTTTATATCTGAATCTTCCCTTCTGAAATCACAAATTGAAATTTTTGAGTACTTAAGCTTGTAAGACAGTAAATGGTTAGCTTCGGACCAAGTAGTAACATTGGTCTAACCTGGTATGCGTTCTAAGTTCCACCTTTTAATGTGGATTATTTGTAGATCCAATCCCTCCATGGGCATTCTGAATGGTGAATTTACCTCGATGGCGGAAGATGTTGAAGAATTTGTCAGGCAATGGATGTGAAGATCTTGATCCCAAACTATGTAAATAGACTCGCGTTAAAATATTTTGATATTTGAGAACATATTTAAACATATGAGAAAGGACGATAAAGGTCCTTGTATAAATCTTTCTTCATGGTGTTCATGTAAGTAAAAAGATCATATCGTACAAATTTCACATGCGTACTGATGATATGAAAAGGTGTCAATCACAGTTTAGTCCTTGAACTTCAAATTGTTCCTTTAGCTGTAGATTGGTTACGGACCATTTTTCCCTTCCAAAATAAAGTACAGATGTGGTTTAGGACAGTACCTTTTAGTGATCTCAATCATCTGTTGGGATTCAGAACTTTGTCTCCAGGTGGCATTTGAAGAAAATGACAACTTGAGCTGCAAGCATCCATGGCAACATACAGATGTTGTGTTCATGGACACTGTCTCCTCCGGTGAAGGTGAAAGCTATGCCGTTTACAGCTTTTAATTTCTCTCTGCCAGTTATTTTGATAGAAGGCATAGGATAAAAAGTGACATAAAAATATAACTTGGCGATAGATTAAATAAATCAAAAGAGTATGTTTAGAATATTACTTTCCATAATTCATCTTGAGTATTTGTGAGGATTGAACTATGATATACAAGCGATCGGATAGTAAATAATAAAAATATTCATATATGCTCATAGATAAAAATATTTATAGATGCTAAGATTCACCATGATTCCTACGAAGAATATAGCTAAGGAAAAAAAAGATTAAAACAATTATAAGATATCTTTATTCAAAAAAGAAATATTTTCAAATTTTAAATTCAGTTGTAGATAAAATGAGTTTATGAATTGAGCAATAATTGTTTTTTTTTACAGTCCTGTTATTTTGTCTAGTTTTTTTTTTCTGTCAAACAAAATGAATAAAAAATGTCGTTGAAATTTTTTTTCAACGCTTATTTTATTTTATGCATAATCAAGGGAAAAAGGAATTTCTCCACTTAGATTGGCTTTCTTCCAACTTCACTTTATTGACCATATTGCAGGTGCTCAGTAACTGCAACGTAGTGTACTTTTTCTTCACACTCATGGTCATTGAGATGCTTGTAAGAAATGTTGCTCTGTTGTTTCTGGTTCATCCAAATCTAGATTTGCTGCACTAAATTCCAGCTAGTTTGTGATGTATAGCTCACGGATCCAAACGTTGTGAATGGATTCAAAAATTCTAAAACCAATAATGTTGGTTATTTGGAAAATACAATTGTGCAAAAATAACCAGTGAACTTCATGCAACTATCACTAAAGAAAATTGACAAATTTTGGAAAGTTTGAGACTACAGATATTACAAATAAGAAGAGCAACAGAAGAATATAGCTCTTGAACACAGAATTTCAGTCCATACACACTCAAGATGATCTATACCTTTGTCAACAACCAAAGAACTTGTACGTTTTAATAATCAGTCTATGTTATGATCAATCAATAAATAATCAGTTTGTACAATTATAAATCTATAAATTAAACAATGCGGCTAAGTAAAAAAAAACACCAGCAATGTTCTTGATAGATATCCTTGGGATGGAGATGATTTAGTTAAGTTGTTGCTTGAAGATGAAATTTTGAGTGAAGTTAGAGGTCAGCCTCACCGTCATCACTAGTTTCTTTATCCCAGTCCAAATTGAAAGACTTGGCAGATTCCATCAACTCTGTTAGTCCCGTTAAATCCTCCAAGTAGGTGGGATGGTTAATAGCTTGCAGTACAAACTCGATGCCTCGCCTCTTGAACTCCAATACCACCTGCAGAAGCAGGGGAAACATCTCAAAAATACATACTGTCTAAAAGCATCAATTGAATACAGTGAGGTCAGGTATGAGCTTGTTCATTTGAATACAAATCCTATGGGAGTAGCAGCCTCTATCGCAAATGCTAGGACAAATCCCTTCCCTCCCACACATTATTTAGACTATTTTTCATGCCATTGATGATGTGATCCCCAAAACCCAGATTTTAATAAGCCATCTAGATGTAAAATAGATCTAATTGTACAGTTAAGAAGGGGCCCTCCATTAGGATTTGCCAAGGAGAGGTCCCTTCTATACAATTTGTATTCCGTCAGTTGGCTTTTACTAAAACTCACCATGCATACAACCAAGCCATATCAAAACTATTATTCATTTACATTTTAACAGCAAAGGAATTCTCTTTTCACTTTTATTCAAGCTTCCTTATCCCTAGGCAACTAATTGTTTGTCCAATATTAATAACCAACTAGAAAATGTTTATGGCAATTTGGCGACACAGTGAAATAAAGCAAAATAGCTAGAACGAGGAAAGTAAGTGTTTAAAATCAACTCACGGTACTGGAACAAGCTGTGCAGCTATTAGATGAGTGGCCAAGGAGTGTCAGTTGGGAGTACTGAGGAAGTGAACCTCGAATTTGATGTGGCAAAATGCCAAGTGGTTCCTCACTGGAGCTCATAATAGAGTTGGCAATCTCACCCGGTGCATATATCCTGGAAAGAAGGGAAACAAAGAAATGAATCATTGCCATTCTGAAAAAACACGAGAATGGCAGGGTTGACTTGTGTCTCATTTTAGTACACTACTTGCATCACATTACTCTGGAAAATTAAATAAATTCGGAAGAAACTGATTTTCAGATAATCAAATAATACATAAGCAATATGAAAAATTGTTTTTTCTCTTCACCCTTTCCAGCACTGTTTTGATAGGATTACCCTTTTGGATGATGTAAAAGTCCAACCAAGAGCTCCACTGCTAGGGAAGATGCTATGGGTGCAAGCCCAGGACGTGTAACAGTGCATTGCTGGTCTAGTGTGCGATTTGATGTCGACTGCACAGATAGTGATTAATTTTAGTGAGCAATTAGCAGTATGATTAAGACCACTATGATAATGATCTAAGAGTGAGCATCTTCAAAAGATATAGATGATGAGAATTACATCAATAGGAGCCACAACATCACTGCAGAAGTAACACCCCAACCGCTGCCCACCATCATCTAGGGTAGATGAGCTGTCTCTCTGATCTGATACAGTAACAAGTGGACCAGCTCCATGGCGCATAACCAGGTAACTATCAAAACCCAAAGCTGCAGTGACAGCGACCTATGAAATGAAACAAAAAAGAAGCCTAGATGTCAGTGGTAATCATCTTTTCATTCTAATGAAGCACTCTATCTGATTAGCAACTGGGATTAAATAGAATACAAGATTTTTTGAAATGCTTTTATCATTACTTAATTAAGTTGTTTTACATGCTGCAGGAAATTTGTAATGCTTTCTCCTAACTTTTTCCTCCACAAAAGGTTTTTGCTTAAAGTCCAATGTAGAAACCCACTTAATTAGCCTCAACAGCAGTAGCATCAAAGACACATTCAGAGCTACATATGAGGAACTAACTTGTTTCAATCATAAGTTGATGATATAAGTTTATGTAACATTCAGGACATGGTATATAGGACTATATACGTTCCATTTAGCACCCACGAAACAATTTATCTTAATCTTCATGCTATAAATTCCATTTAGCATCCATGCACCTTTATTTGATCTTCTATGTTAAATCTCCAAGTCCCTCTCTTTCACCAACAATTTATGCTCACAATGAAAGGAGCTGAAAATTAAATTGGATGTTCAGTTTATTATATTTGTGATACAGGAACTAGAAATGATTTTATTTTTGTTCGTTTTTGGCATCACAATGAGTCTTAACAAAGCTATTGCAACTACTAGATTAATCATAATGATCAACACTAATCTCTGGCAATATGACAGAACTACTCACTTTGTTCTCACTTGCACAAAGAAGTGTTGGGAGCCATCTGCTTTCTCTTGTGTCTGTCAACAAAAATGTCACATCATGGGAAGATATCAAATCCCAGAGTTGCTTGCAGTCTTCATGAACACGATCTATTTCATTGGTAGGTATAGGATGTCCAGGCATTGGTATTGAAAGTTGTATACCTTCTGCTTCCTGCAAATAATGGTAGTCAACTAGGGACATGATATCACTGTCTCAGAAAAGCTAACCCATTAAAAGCATTAAAAGACCAACCATAGCTGGAAATATCTGTTTTAAACTTGATGCAGCTGCAACAGCTTTAAAATTGCCACCATTAAGGCAGTCATCAAATGTATATAAAGATTGTCTCACTGGATTAGACATGGCTACTTTGCCATTATCTACTAGTGTTATCTTCCTCACACCCCAGGCCTACCATAAAAATAATATAATTAACTGAACAGGTTAAGAAATATAATCTGAACAGTCAACCACAGCAGAAACTACTGACCATAAGCATACGGGCAACCTGACAACCAAGAGTACCAGCACCTAGAAGTAGACATTTAACGTTAGACAAAACAATTAAATCTAAAGATGGTAAAGTACGCCATCTCATCAACTTCAAGTTCAAATCTGCAGCTGATATAGCCAACCTGCAAATATGGGAGAAAATTCAACATCTTTGCATGATTATAACTCTTTAAATTAATTGTGAGTTTGATGCTCCCTCAATCAATTCTTGCAAAGAATTACCTCTTTGGATCCATAGATTCTGCAAGCCTTATATTTCTGGGCTTTGGTTGCCAGCCTACAGCTTTAGGAATATTTTGTGGATCTCTCCAGTCTACAAGAACAATAAAGGTATTGGTTATTCAGGAAAACATATGCTACTTGTAGCATCCACAAAAAATCATGTGACACTGATTCGTCTACCTTGTGGCGGCGAAACCACAGCTTCGCCAACAAGAGATAAACCTAAATCAGCAAAACCATGCTTCTCACGGTAGCAAAAGAATCGGATTTTTCCAATCTTACATCTCAAACTAATGAAGGCAAGATAATTGCGAAGAGGCCATCCAGGGTTAGTTGCACAACAGCTTGGATCATAAAAACCAAATAACAACTAGAACAATACAAAATTGAACAGGATAGTTAGACAATGATTCAACTCAAAACTACACTAAAGAAAAAATTTTAAATAAGATAAAATGCAACCCTGTGTGTAGCCAACTTTCAGTCAATGTTAAAATAATAAAATCAAAAATAGAAAATTTTCAAATTACAAACCTTTTGACCATCATCTTGACAAGCTTCCCAATCTTTCAAGTGCCTAATGGTGGCATGTGATGAAGATATGTTGACCAAGAAGAATGGCACATCTGTATAATGAATGAAGAAGGGCATGTCACTGGAAAATACAGGACTCATATGCTCCTTTTACTAAAATCAGTTCAAATAGGAACCAAACTAACCAAATTAGAAAAGAAGTCAAAACACAGACCTGTTGTCAAGCTTGAATTGCGCCATTCATTCAATACTGCAGACAAGGATTGTCCCTGTATTAAAATTACAGAATCAAAGGATGCCAACTTGATGTGTTTTGAAAGTACAATGAAACACTCTATAAACCATTGTACCTCATCCTGATCGAGTGCATCTTTTGCTGATTGAATATTGAGTATCATTGCTGGAGGAACAAGAACCACAGCAGGGAATGCAAACCAGTGAAGGAAGTTCCACTTCTTCAGATCAGCAAATGAGATGAGAAGGAATCTCAAAAGCACAGCACTATCCTCTTCTACCTTGCCAGAATGTATATCATCCCATATCTGAATGGAAATAACATACAGTTAGAACATGAACAAGAGGTTTGTTTTTCTCCTTCATTTATTTCAGATATAATTATGAAAAGAAAATTTGGCAGGTTACCATGAAAATTCAAAGCAAAAGTGCATGTTGTAGTTGATAATGAAAGCATTCATATAGGTAGACAACTTTACAAGCAGAGGCCCAAATAAGATCATGAACTTACTGATGGAATAAAAATTTATCAATGGAATACCTTTTTTGCCTCCATTTTGAGCAGAGAAACTCTGTCAAGGGCTTTGAAGCTGTCCAACGTATTCATGTTGTAAAGAGTTCCAGGAACAGGACATCTATTCCGATTACCAAGAACTCTCTCAAGTGGTAATTCTAGCTGCTTAGGATCAGGCGGCAATGATTCCGTAAGAAGTGTCAAACGATTTGATACTTCAGAATGTGAACAGGGTGCATAGAAACCTATCCAAGCAATCTGCTGATTAATGTCGCATCATAGGGATAGTGCTATCCAATCTAGCACATTATTTTGACTCAATCAATTAGTAAAAGTGGAAAAGTATTGCAATTCAGACTTGAAACCCACAAGAGAAAGGTATTTACAACATAATACTCGCACTGATCCTTGTTGTACAGCAAACTTTCTTTCTCATCAAGTTGATCATGTCTACTTTGCGGGGTTAAGTTTACTTCATTTTGATTTATACTGGACGTCCAAATGATACGTTATTTTGGAATATTTTTCAGGAATGAAGCATAACATTAACTAATTTCAACAGCAGAACAAAAAAATATAGGTAAAGGAGCGGTAAATAAAAATTGCCCAAGCAAAGAACAACAGCGCAGATAAATTACCCAGAAAAGGAGGATAACAATTTCTCTTAGAACTGATTAATCTTCCAAATAGCTGAGAATATAGAAGCCGGATATTGATCTATGGAGGATAATTTTCACAGATCCACAGAGGAATCGACTTGGAAAACAAAAAAGAAGAACAAATAAAAAAACGAAAAAGCGAACTCGTACCGGTTAGAGGGATGGGGGATTGGTCGAGGCCGAGGGAGTCTAGCTTCAGGGAAGAGAGGCGATGCCAAAAACCCTCATCCACCAGGCTCTGAAACGGATCGAATTGAAGGATTCTTCCAGGATCACGGCTGGCAGTGTAAGAGGAGGAAGACGGCTCCGCTGAAGCAGGAGACGAAGAAGGCGTCGATGAGGCCTCCGACGCCATCTCCTTTCGCGGTCCGACTGCTGAAGGGCAAGGAGACCACGCCTTCGGATAAATTATGGAGAAACAATTTCACTTTTTTCAAAATCAGAGAAAATTTCATTTTACCATCGATTATCTTATAATTTAAAAATATACCATATTTCTCTCTCGTAATTTATAAAAAATAAATTCAATTGACATCGTATATTTAAATCTTCCATCCAATTAATCCTAAAATGATCGATCCGACCTTATAAAAATTTTCCATGCTGAATATATATTTAACGAATTAGGTTTGAATTATTGGACTGATGAATTTTATTCTATAGATTTTTGTTCCATTTACTTTAACATCTAAGATGACAAAAAAAATATTTGTAATTATAATATTTTTTTTTATTAGAGATAGTTAAATACCAAACTATTAAAATTATACAATAGAAAAATGAAATAAAAAAACCTTTGTAAACAAATCTACACGTGATTTTTTTTTTTTTTTAAAGTTTATGTTTATGTTTATAAGATTAAAATGATGTCTAACGCAGTTTGAGAAAAAGAAGAGATTTATAGCTCTTCTTCCATTAGTAACTAACCATGTGATATTTTAGATCATAATATAATTTCCATAAATATTAACATAGAAAGAAATATTTTTTGTAAATTATAAAAGATAAAATGTAATATTCTAAATCATTCAATAAAATAAAAAGTAAACGAATTATAAAAGTAGAATAAAGATTTTGTCTCAAAATTATCTGATGGATTTTTCAAATAATGCCCTTGGGTTTATAGTGCCTCCTATTAAAATTTTATTAAAGGATGAGTTCATGTCTTTTTTTTTTTCTTTTCGAAATAGCACCATCGAATAATATTGATTGAAGATTATTCTTATAGATGAAATACACTGCAAAATAAAAAGGGAGAAATAGGTTGGATTTATACCACTGCGAGCGTAGGAATTCAATTATTTTTATATTAAAATATTTTAATTCATTTAGCAAATTTTAATCATCCATTTAACCGATTTGTTCAAATCAAAATTAAGATCATGTGTATGTTTCTCAGAACACGAGGAATTAAAACCTGATCTTACTTTTTTGAAATGTTTTTATATATCTAATAATTTTGATCGAATCAAAAAATAAAAATCTTTGTCTTTTTGAGATATTAGAGCTTGCGAGGTTTAAGATTGATATTATTTTTCATCAATGATTTTGGCCAATTTAAATATTTTAAAATTAGAAATTAAAACCAACTTTAAACTCATACTCCATGTCTCGACTTAAATCTAGGTATGAGTTTTCATCCGTGTGAAGAATAGTTCAAATCCCATTTTTGTTTTATTTCAAAATATTTTAATCCGTCCATTAATTTTATTTAAAATTGGTAAATTGTTTAAATTATTTTAAAATTAATAACGAGGTCAGATTTGAAATATATATTTATAATCTAAATTTTACATTTTTATATAGTCTTTTTTTGTTTTGATACAATTTTGTTTCTTAATTAATAAACTGTTATGTGAACAAAGCATTTCAAACTTATAAAGAAGTGCCTGCCTCTTTTAAAAACAAGTTTTGCTTTTGAAAAAAAAAATTAACAAAAAAATAAGATGAGCGAGATGTACACAAAACTAATCTTTAAAAAAATTGGCGATAAAAAATGATTTTTGAAATTTTGAATTAATATTGCTTGATGATATTTTTAATTAAAAAAAGAAGAAGAAAATGAGATAGAACTACTCTCGAAAAGGGTCGGACATGGAAAAAATGGGAACCGCAAATCGATGGTAAAAATATTTTTAAAAAAAAAAGACGGGGAATAATGACATTAGCAAACAGAACTAAAATCGTTCAATGTGTATTTTCATCAGAATTAGGTATC
>JBAMHZ010089037.1:0-29497 GCA_037177395.1 Alpinia galanga | reverse complement strand
TACTCTGTGGATATTTGAGAGTTAGGATCGAGCTTATTATTTTCTCTATGACTTTGTAGATATTTAAGAGTTGCGATATCAGTCTTACTATCTCTCCCTGACTTCATGAGTTGCGGATTGAGTACTTTCCACCATCTGAGATGCTATTTTTCCAATCTGTTTGGGACAGAATCATTGACACTTTCCCGACTCCGACATAGTAGCAGATTGAATACTCTCTACCATCTAGGATGGATATTTCTTCAATTTATCTGGGATAGAATCACTGTCACTCTTCCAACTCAAACATAGTCACAGATTAAGTACTTTTCACTGTCTAAGATAAATATTTCTCCAATCTGTCTGAGATACAATTGCTAATACTCTTCTGACTCGGAAATAATCACAAATTAAATATTGTCTACCATCTGGGATGGATATTTCTCGAATCTGTTTGGGATAAAATCATCAACACTCTTCTGACGCAAACATAATTACAGATTAAATATTCTCCACTGTATGGGATAGATTTTTCTTCAATCTATCTGGGATGAATATTTCTCTAATCTATTTCGAACAAAATAGTTAATACTCTTCCAACTCACACATAGTCACAGATAGAGTATCTCCACCATTAGGGATGAATTCTCCATTTGTTACAGATAGAGAATCTCTATCGTTTGGGACAGATCCTCCACCTGTTAAGAACAAAGTATCTCCATCATCTAGGATAGATTAAGTTTTCTCGATAATCACTATTGTCCAGTCAGTCGACTATAACTCCTTTGACTAAAAAGGGAGATAATTAAGTGATATTGACAGATAATTTAGGGTCTATGTGGTGAAGTCTTGATTTAGTCAACAATGATGTATACCTAAAAACATAAAGGGCAACATGTGGGTCACATTATGTATATAATTCCTAAGTCTCTAAGTACATTTGCACCATGTATTCTTTACTGCTGAGTCAATCACAAACTCGGTGGAATGTGTCGAGTCCATTAAAGGACTCAACAGGATATAACCAAGCGATCAATATAATTGACTCGGCTAATGCCACTTCCCCATCTTTTTCACATCTCTACACTCTCACATCTCCATATTACCACATCTCACATACTCATGTCTTCGTATCTCTACACGTCCATATCTTTATGTTTTCACATCCCCACGTCTCCATATTTCCATGTCCTCACTACACATCTCCACATCTCTTCATATCACCTCTCTTCATATCACCTCGCTCCATGTCTCTTCGTATCACCTCGCTGCAACTATATAATTCTCTATAAATCAAGAAAAAGGAGACTCAAATTCTAATTTTCTTCAGTTACTTTGTCTTTACTTCTCTTATATCATGTTTTGACAGTGTCAAAGAGGGATTCACTAAGGTTTATCTTGACGTCCTCCTCAATCAGCCCGAAGACTTTTTACCATTCCAAAATTGATTTGTGGACTCCTTAATTACAAAACCTTATCTTCTATTCTCGGTCGGAGCACTAATATATATATATTTTTTTACTTATTTCCATATTTATAGATTGATTTGTGTGTTTTTTTTTTGTCGTCTTTTTATTATTCTACACTAACATTTTGTAGAAGTTAAACTACTGGATAAGATTCATCTAATTTAAAAGTTCCACTTAGCTATAAAGTTACATCACCAAAATGACACATAGAATTGAATAATAAATCGATGGTCATTTACTTTGATCTTTGAAGGTCAAAGTTATTACTATGATCGTGCAGTTTGCTTGGTATCATATATAATATATATGTTGAATGGACATCACAAACACTATGATTTGATCCAGTACATAATCAATTACTTTGACTGGACTATGTGAAAAACATAAATAATAATAATAATAGCCAATAGAAAGATTTGAAAAAGATAAAAATAAAATAAAAGAATACAACAAAAAGGCGATTTGGTCAGCATCCAGCAATGCTGTGAATTGTCAAAATGAACAAGAAGAATTCCAAGTAATTTATTGTTTAGGATATTAGATAATATGGGCATTCCTTTTCTCTCACCAAATGTTGAATCTGTTAACCAAGAGGATTAGGGGTTTTTTAGCAGGGGCGAATATTCTGAGAATCATGCTCCGAAAACTGTTCTTGGAATTTATCTCAACACATTTTTCATACTAATATTGCAGTCGACCACGCATACTTCTTTACAATTTACATGGCAAAATTTTCGAAAGAAAACAAAAAAGAGAAAAAGTGAAGGTAGAAGCAGAAAATTTTGAAGAAATTAAACAGCGAGAAAATTATCTCTTCCTAGCTACACGACCACACAAAGCGAAGAACATGCTTCATGGACTCACTGATCAATGGCTCTCCTTCTTCCTCCTCCTCTTGAACGGTTCAATTCCTATCCTTGACCTCCTCTCCGATTCCCTTATCGTTTCCAGCTTCGGCGCCCACTGCCTAGACTTGCACCTCACCAGCATCCTGTACTCCTTCTCCAACGCATCCGTCGTCACAACTCCTTTGCTTCGACTCTGTTCCCCGTCCTGCTCCCTTTCTCTCAGGAACTCGTCAGAGAGCGTGATCTGGAGCGTGCCCGACGACGTCTTCCGGATATCAAACGGCCGCACGGCCGAGGCACCCTTGCCGCCGGGGCCGACGAGAGAGGTGGCGAGGGTGACGAAGGAGAGAACGGAGTGGAAGAAATGGGAGGGGAAGAGGAAGTAGGACTGCCCCGGCTGGAGGTGCACGCCTGCAGCAACAGACGGCACCTTTTGCCCGATAAAGAAAGCGTCGGAGCGGCAGACAAGGTGGCAAGGGTGGTCCTTCATCACATCTGCCGCCGTCACTGGCCGGTCGTAGACCTTCACCTTACCATCGTAGGCGACGACGCGAACACCAGCGCCGTCCGGGGTGGGGCTGGTCCTGGCGGAGGCGCCCACTAAATGCAAACACCAGGGGATCATCGCCACGCTAAGAGACTTCAATGCCATACTATATCTTCATTTTCCGATCCGCTCCTGCCACTCGTTGGATCATAAAAGAAGATAAGCACAAGAAGTGAGAATAGGGGGAGTATTTATATATATGACAAATTAGAATTCAGAACGGAGGACGGCAGAGACCAGCACAGTGTTCAAACAAACAAACAAACAAACAACAAAGCAAAAGGGCCCGCTGAAGCCTGACAGAATAGTCAATTCGTATTACCTTTTGGCATGTTCACTGAGTTTTTTATTGGGCGGGCGTGAGGGAGAGGCAGAGGAAGATCGAGGCCTTTGATCAGTCTATGCATCTCTCTGGCTACGGGTATCTGCTTTTCTTAATTTCCTCGTCTTCGGTTTCAGTTTGACTGACACTTTGACTGAGCTGCTCGATTCGATCGCTTTCTTCCTGCGCCGTTGGGGTTTGGACGTGAATCTCTAGAAGGCAGGCATCGCTGTGATCTCTCTCTGCGACGCCGGGGAAGGCTGGGAGTTGGAGCGGGAAGCTCAACAGTCTCTATCCACGTGCCGGAGACTGACTCGTCAATCACCTTTGACTCATCATCAAAGTTGCTTTTCTAATCGGATCGATCGGCTTTAAGTTCTCGATCACTGACTGGCTCAAAGTCGCAGAGCCTCGTCGTTTTGCATGCTTCCCATGAACTTTGCAGCTGGGAACTGGGCGGTCCTCGAATTGACCAAGGGATCCGATTAGTGGAACTCGTAGCGATCGAATACTACTACTGCAGGCAGACTTGCTCGATAATCTACGGGTTTGGGATAATTAAATCAATTAAGCTTATCCATGTGTGTGTGAGATTGTGTAGTCTCGCTACCTCGATTTATTCAATAAGGAATTAATGCTTAATTTTTCTGATCATGCATTTAATTTGGTTAAATTAATATTCAGCTTGGACCGCGCGATGCATGATCTCGATTAAAAAGTAGGATGCAGTGTTTGACCATGAATCAGCACATCGAGAAGTTTTTGATTGGACCGAGATAGAGTAAGACCCAGATGAGAATTATTAAGAAGCTTTCTTTATCCGCTGGCCCTAATGCATACTCTTCGTCCGCACCGAACTTTTAACCCCAAAAAAAAAAAATTTATATTACTTTATTCTGACTTTTTGCCTGCTTTCTCTCTATTCTCTAATTAAGTAATTCTGGCATCATCTAGGACCTTTATCCCCCAATCTGCTCTCGTGCAGTATGTCATTCTGAAAATGAACTTTTATGTGTGATCGAGTTCATTAATTAAATTGGTACACAAAGAAACGAAGAACTGAAAGTGGGGCGTGATGTTGATACGAGGAAGGAGTGATTGTTTGTTTGTTTGTTTTTTTTCCCCCTTTTTGTAGAGAAAAAGATCACTGTTAATCTGTCAAATAGTTTCGGTTCCAAAGCGCTGAAAACTTTATAAGGCGGATGGATGCATGGCGCCATGTTTCTTGTGACCAGATTCCGGCCTTCAATTCCTATAATTAAGATTAAAGAATACACAGATTAAGGCATTGACTGACAATTACGATGCAGCAGGTGCAGGCATGCGTGGGGTCGGTACGTGCGAGGGTTGCATGTCTCGTGTGTGGGATTTAGAACAATTCTACTGTTATCAAGCGAATCTTTTCAGTAGATTTTGGACGTACGCTACGGCTTCTACAGGTACACAAGCACGCTTGTACTTCGATTAAATTGCTTTGTGTTCATTCACAGGGTCCGAATCAAAATTTTGTTGGATCGATTAGACATATATCAACAAATAATCATAAATAAAAAATTCCAAAAGCATGTAGCTGTTCTGATAATCTCTCTCTCTCTCTCTCTGTTTTTTATTTTTTTTTCATTTTCTACGTGTTGGTTTAGTAAAAATCCAACATTAAAAATCCTTCTCTACAGACGCATGCAATATATAGTTTAAAAAGGAATTTAATTTTAAGCAAACCAACCGAAGAAATTAGAGATTCTAATTGGTAAAAGAAACAAATTAAATAATGCTGGGCCAAAAGTCTTAATCTTTCAATTTTACTTCGGGATTCTTATTGTTGGTATTAATTAATTTCACACCAAACCACAATACATTCTTTTATTATTAAATTACTTTTTGCACATCTCTGTGAGATTTAAAGTTATGCGTCCCACAAAAGGCCATGTGACTAACACAGTAATAGACTTACATATAAGAAAACAAGGATTAATCTTCAGATGGTGTAAGCTTTTTCAGAGTGTCTACTCTCCTATCATGTTAGTCTTTAGTTGGACATAAAATACTCTTTGTAATTTATCTCTTCCATATTAGCTATTGAATCGATTAACAGAGACACCGAGGACGAACAAATCATCTTTTGCACAAGATTTAAAGTCATGCTAATTTATAACCCTCACGTGTTTGTTATGCATGCATGCATAGATCCTCCTGCCTTTCAAGTCACGACGTTTCATCTCAGGAATAAGAGAAATTAAACCACTATTCAAACACCACGAATATTACAACCTACTCAAAAAGAAAAGTTAGAAACCAGCAAAAAAAAATGATGACAGAAAATTCATTCACAACACTACTGCGCAACCCTCATATATAATTCGATCGTGGCATATATGCTTAAATTTTCTTTCCAAAATAAAAATCAAAGTTCATATACCAATTTTCACGGACTATTTTGATTGGCATTTTAATTAAGAGGAGTAAATTAATCCATAGTTGATGAGGACTGCATTGAGATGTATGACCCTGTCTATTTGAAAAAGAAGAAGAAGAAGCAAAAAAAAAAAAAAAAAAGGACTAGATGAAGCAGCTTTTATTAAGTGCTTGAGCAATGTTTATCTGTGGTCCTTTTTGATGTATCAGCTTTTCTTGGGATGTAATGGATGGTGAATACAATTTATTTTCTCTACTAAATGCGATCGAGGATAAGATAATTATATATATTTTTGTTTTTTATATATTGGCTAAGATCAGCTACCTCTAGTTTCGACTTTTCTGTGGCCACAAAAACTAGTTCGGTAGATCAAGTTATTTATATGAAAGATATGCACGGCATGTTTCGCGCGAATAAATATATAAATAAAAAATAAGAGTCTTGTCGAGCCTCTAAATTCAGGATAAGGAGAAAAACACTATAATACCTAGAGCTTATTCCATTTACTCTTGTTCATCCTCTTCCATAAGTTGCCATCTCATCGATTTGATCTATGAGACATGGTTTTATTGTTTTTTTTTTTCCTCTAAAGATTTTTTTTTCACCGAAAATTTATAAATTTGAAAAAAAGGACATCCTTATATTATTTTTGAATTAATTTTTGAGTCATTCTAGAAATGATAGATTAATTTTTAGACCCTTTTAAAAATGATAAACTAATTTTTAGATATCTTTCTAAAAAATAATTAGAGAAGTCCATCTGAGCCTCACCTCAAATTTGGACCTAATTTAATTGAACCAATAATAAATTGATACATCTTTTCTAGATTTGTAGGAAAAAAAAAATCAGGTTTATAGTTTTCCATCTCCTTTGGAAGAAAAATAATCATATCATAATTTTACAAGAGGAGAAAACAAAATAGTTTCTCAACATAAAAAAATAATATTTTTAACCTAAAAAATTATAAATTATATTAACCAAAAAAATTATCCGAAATACCTTTTTATAGATTCATGATGCAATACCTTTTATTTTTTTTAAATAAATATGAATGTTAACTCCGAAATGATAATTCTCAGAATTTATCTATGTGGTTTAATAATTTACTCTCTTTTTTTTTACCGTGTAGCATTCAATAATTGTCTAAAGGAGGATATGCATCATCTCACGTTGTTCCCTTGAAAGAAAAGTGATGCCTCTTACGTGTTCACTCAGTTGGTGTGTTTATTATATGAGATTTTACTATCAATTTTCAATAGATGTGAAATATTTCATTAATTTTCATTTCAAACAAGTGGAGGAGTTACTAAATTGAGCAAAACAAAGATACAGGAGAGATGGAAGGAAAGATACATTAAGATATCTTGGCATTTCAAGCGTTCTTTATCATGTATGAGCAAGCTGAAACAAGTGCAAAATTGAAACGGTGCCACCGAGCATTGAAGGAGCATTTAGGAAGGTCTAAATCCACGTTCATAGGTTTGTAGACCTCTCCGATCATAGATAATGGAAATGCTGGATGGAATGCAAAAACTGGGCGTGCATAACAACAAAATAGAGACTTTTCCGGATGTTTCTATGGTTATTTGTGATGTAGTCCAAAGGGTGTATGAGTTAGGTTGTTGTGTTACCTTATGTGGTGATTGGTTTGATGTTTGGATGTGGCAAAATGAGCAGATGGCGTGGGAGACAATGCTGGGCGGATTGCTCACTCACGGTGAGGAAGGCAGCAAGATGGAGTAAGTTTTAGAAGAGCTATTGTTATTTTGATGCTTGCCTTAGTCATATGGGATGTGGTTTTGATGTCTCATTGTGTAAGTGATGTTTTGGTTGTTGTATGGCCGCATGATGCTGGAATGATGGAATGTGTGGGGAGGATTGGATTTTAACCTCATGCGTGGGATAGTGGAGTGATTGCATAAGCATATGATGTTATGTTTTTGAGGGTGGGTCTTTGAGTTCTATATTGTGATATGTGGATTGAGGTCTTTTCCCCTCATGAAGTGCTATTTATACATATATTAAAATATATTTTTAATAATTTAAGAAAAAATATTTAAATTTAATTAAAGTTACTTTAATAGGATTAAAATTGCTTTAATGATGTTATAATAATTATATAACAATTATGATTACAATTACTATAAATATTAAATTAATTTTAATTTAGTTAAAATAATTTAAATAATTTTGATCAATTTAATAAAGAATATTAATATAATAATATTCCATCTATTATAATTCGGATGAAGTTAAAATATTATCATTATAATTACAATTGCTATGTTTGTTCTTTCTCCATGATTGCTATTATAATTGTTATAATAATATTACAATAATTTTAATTATGTTTAAAATTTTTTAGTTAGGTTGATGAAGACTATTTTAATATAATCATATTTTATATATAATAATTTCCATTAAATTGGATAAAAAAATTAAACGACATACTATGCAAATTATAAAAAAATTATTTTAATTTAAAAAAAATAGTTTTAAAAAACAACTATAATAAACAGTGTAGTTTTTTATTTTTACTATTTAGCATTTAATTTTTTTTTGAATTAAATGATGTAATTTTTTAAATATTTATAATTCGATTATCACTAAAGTGTATGAATGAAAAATTTAGAATATTGTGCTCAGGGCACGGTGCAACGATAAAGACGTAGAAAGCACTCACAGAATGATACGATTCGATTTTTTATTGAGGTACAGTTCAGCGATAAATTTCTAAAAAATCCCTAGAGATGATCCTTTGTACAGGAGTTTGTTTGGTGGATATAATACGACTTCGACATTAGATAGTCTTTCAGGAATGACATGACTACAGAGGCATGGCTAACGTGTTGAAGTTGTAAGTACTTCCTTGATTTATTCTGGTGGTCAGTGGAGATTCGTTGGGGCTCCGACCTCTTCTAGCTCTGCTGTTGAAAAGACATTCCTAAAAAATTATAGAACAGAATTAATCATCCCTAAAGATTAGTTGGGCTGAAAGTTTAATCACACTGGTGCCAATAAAAAAAAAAAAGAATATTAAACTATTGAACGATTCATCACGAGTATTTTTTAATTTATTCACATGATAAATAAATTTATTTTATAGAATCGAATAAATTATCTTCAGATTTAAAATATACGGTGAAAAAAATAAAACGGAGGGCGTATAGAAATTTGAAGGCCTTCGTCAGAAGACTTCGCCTACAAGTAAAACAACGCAGAGCTGTGATTTCGGCACATACTTCCAGACGTGGCTGGCCTGGCCATACCTCCGATCTCTCTTTCTTGCAGATTTCTTTCTCCCGCAGTTGCCTCAAAAGCGGCCACAATGAATCGATTCGTATTAGGAGGTATCACGGCAAGAGCTCACCGGGCGATTTCTGGCTTCTTCCTTGGCTCTTCGAGGTGTCGGTTCCCCCCTTGCGTTTTTTTTTTTTTGGGTTCTTAATAGTGTTCGCATCCGAACTCGGTGCTTCTTCTGGCGGAAAAGAAAAGAATGTCATTCAAGTCGCCATGGAAGTTTTTTAAGCAAAATTTCTTCGCGAATCGTCGCTCGTTTAAGCGAGATGCAGTATCATCTTATTCTAAAATGAGGGGCGAAGAGAAAAAAACCAATGACCAGTGAGATCCAAATTGAAGTGGGATCCTCGAAGTTATTCGTTTCTCTAATGAAAGATCGGTTTCTGTGATGAATCTTTGCAATTCAGTAATGTGTTTGATCCACGATTTATCTTATGTCAAATATTTTATCATCCACAAATTTGGAGGACGAAAAAAAAAGACTTTTCCTCTTTGGTAGACGTATCAAGTTACAATTGTTGCAAAGAGAAAAAAATATATCTGATTTTAGTGTCCTCTGCTGTCAGAGCCTGCCCATTTGATTTGGTTATTTTTCTCAGGATTAAGCTATATTTCGATAAATTATTCCAAATTCATCTGACCTTAGTTTTATGTAAGTACTGCACAACTTGTAGTCTCCGTTAAAAAAGTATTGTGATTTGCATCATTAATTGGGCCATAGAATGATAATGTATACTTCTAGATGCTACTAATACGATGGATGTATCATGTATTTTGTTAATGTTAGTGATTCAATTCTCAGCTGGTTTTGCTGGGCACCTAACTATTTTGATTAGATGATTATAGCTTTTTGTGCAGCTCATGTATATGCCAAAACACGATGTAAATTCTGATTGGTTTGATTTTAATATTCAACAGAACCCTACATTCACCATCTTTTGCTACGGTACCAGTTGATATTTCAGGTTCCCAGCCAGCAGAAGTAAACAACTTGGGTAAGTTACTGTTATATGTGTCCATAATATTGTTTCCCTTAATGCTGACGAGTAAGATTTATTTGATCCTTTGAGAATGTAGGTATAGTCATTTTAAACAGTATTTGGATTTACAGATTCATCAATTTAATTGACCAGACTTAGGCTCAAGAAATTAAGGTGTTAAACTATTAATTCTCTGCTCCTGTATAAGGACCGAGTTTGATCAATCAATATGAACATTGGTCATTAAATGCATAGCTGTCAATTGCAATCAAATTTAGGTCTACATTTGCCAAAAAGGTTTAGTTATAAATGGGCTAATTTGATAAAGTGATAATCATATAAATCAGTTATTTAAGTGATCAAATTTTGCACAAATGGGTTTTCTTTAATTTAATAAGGTTAGCTCAAATAGTATGCAAAAACACTTATTTACTTCATCCATAGTTGTCCAATTAACTTAATGAACTTTGAGTTAAGTGGAAATAGTTCCCATTCTCATCGAATCAAGAAAATAAATCATGAAGACCAGGACTCAATCTTTGTGATTATCTACTAATCTAGGAAATAAATTTGGGATATCATAGAAAATTCTCAAGATTTTAAATTTCCCCAAAAGTGAAATATTATCTTAATATGGAAATCAATTATTAGTTACTCTCTAAAAAAGGTTAGGTCTTAACTTTGACCTTTCAATTTTTTTAAAAACACTAATTTATTTAAAAGTGGAAATTGTTTTAGTAATTTTTTTATCAATAAAATTTTCATATCAAACAGAAACTACCGGAACTACGAGATTTGCAGCCGTATGAATTTTTTACTTTGATTCAGTTTCGTCTAGTTAGAATCATATTTAAAAGTTAATATTTGTATCATTTGCTATTAAAAGAGAAATTTAAATATGTATGTCACTTATATTTGTATCATTTGCTAGATTTGCTGAAACACCAAACTTCATGCTAGATTTAGCAATTAACCCTATTTCAAAATTCAAATGATACATCAATTTGTTTTGGTTGAATTTTTTTGGTTTTCTAGAGTTCTTAAATGACCTAAAATAGTTTTTTCCTTATTTTTAAAACTGAAACCAAACTGCTTGACCTCTAAACTGAATTTCTCTGTTTGTTTTGGATTGGTCCAATTCGTTCTTTCAGTTTTCAGTTTTCAATGCCTAATCCACAGGCTTAACTATTATTTTGCTTGCATTATCGTTTATGATTCTTCTAGTTCCTGCTTTCAAGAATTTTGCATGTATTTGAGATTCTGCTATGTGCATCATTCATCACTTAATTTAAGTTCCTGCATGAATTTCCATGGAAGATAACTTGGTTTTTCTGCTGATTTAGTGCAGGGTCAGTGGAAAACATCTTCTAGTTCAAATTGGCTGCTTGATCCCTTGAACGGGGATCCTTTCATTAAAGTTGCTGAGGTTCAGGAATCAGAAATCAAGGTATGCTGTGTCCAATGCTCCTTCACATTTTTTCCTTTCTTGCAAAAAGACGACAGGTACATCTCCATCTGCATGGGGTTAACTACATCAATTCACCAAAACTACTCGAGATCACCTACAATTTACCAAAACAGTTTTGATTGGAATATCAGACTGTTACTCTGTTCTGCATTTGCTTTCTTCGTGGAACTGATGTCTTGAGTTGTTTTACCTTTATGTATATCTAATTTTCACTTCTGTTTTTTTTTGCAGCCTTTTGTGGACAGCTTGTCTAAGTGCCCAAAGCATGGACTTCACAATCCATTTAGAGCTCAAGAGAGGTCAGCCTCTTAGCATTCTAACAATTTATATATATATATATAGGAATCGGTGTTACCTCATATTTACAGCAATAACTTCTTCAAACTTTCCAGTGCTCATTAAGTGGCCTACAAAACTGTTCTCATAATGTATGTTGGAATGCATTGGGTTTTATCTTTGAGCTAATCATTCAATCTTGTGTTTTAAAATCCAATTGATTTGTTTCTAGCTTTAGATTACAAATTTCGTCCATTTAGTTGAAGGTTCATTCTATTTGAGTCAAGGTGTTAAAAAGTGTTCTAGACAAGCCAACTAACAAGTGCTTAGGCAGCTTCTAGGCGACCGACATTAAAATATTATTAAAATAGAGTCATATTCAAGTTTTCAATCATAAATTCTTAATCATATATCGCATTTCAAGAAATATATTAAAAATCACTAAACACAACAAAGTATTACTGTTGAAAGCATTAACTGGAAAACCATCTCTTTGCATCTGACTTCATTCCTTCATTTGAAGTGCATTAGCTATATTATCAATTGCTGTTGAATTATTAAGAGAGGACACAATGATCTTTATTTACTTAATCTGATCTTATTGTTGGTTGAAACTTTAAAGTATTATTGCTTTTTTCTTATGTTTGATGGCTGATTTTATGGTTATATTTTGTAGATATTTACTATTTGGTGAAATCTCAGCAAAATCTGCACAAATCCTTGGACAACCTCAAGTACATACCTTTGAATCATAGTGTATTAATTATTTAACTAATTACGGTAGCCATGATGGTTAGTGAACATTCTTTGGGATGAACCTTGGACTGTTACTGATGATTTACTGACATGGATTCTTGTATGCAATATCAGGTTTCAGAATATTTTGCAAGGCTTATCCAGAGAGTATCTCCAAAGAGTTATGCACAAGCTCTTGGGGAAGTCACTGTTACTCAGAAATTTTTGGAGAATTTTTCTGGTGACCAGGTATAAGCAAAATAGAACCATGTAAATGTAAATGCTAGATCCTGATATTCTGTTGGTTTATCTGTACATGGTTCCTATTTCTAATATACTTCACTTTGTTTGAGATAGAAAATAAGTACATTAAAAAATGCTTACATTTACTTTGTGCTC
Organism: Alpinia galanga; assembly: GCA_037177395.1. Lineage (NCBI taxonomy): Eukaryota > Viridiplantae > Streptophyta > Magnoliopsida > Zingiberales > Zingiberaceae > Alpinia > Alpinia galanga. Next base: position 16,760 of record JBAMHZ010089037.1, on the reverse strand, counting down.
AATTCAACTTGAGTATTATTCTAAATAATTAGACCTAGAGCTTTACTAGAGTTAGCACTTGACATCTGTATTCTGTTATATCATGAAACAGTTGCAGTTTTGTCCTCTACTATTTTTCTCCAAGGGCATCGTTTATGTCATCCTAGCAATAATACGCTATTGCTTTCTAGGTTGAATGATTTGAATAGACAGTTGATACTCATTCAAGTTATACAATTATCTGTTCTTATTTAAAAAAAATACAACTATTTCACTTTCAAAATTTTATCAATAAATTGGAACGTAGCCAGCATGTTTATAGTGGGGTGACCCAAATGATTTTTTCTAGCAAAGCATAGGTAGCTTGGAAAACTAGAAGTATATCATATATATTTGTGTTTGCAATGATAATAGCTAATATGATCTCTAACTGGTGCTTTTAATTAGGGTGGTGGTTAGTGATTTTCTGCTATGATCTTTTACAATTTTTATCTCAGGTCCGCTTCCTAGCTCGATCTTTTGCAGTACCAGGCAACCATCTTGGGCAGCAAAGTCATGGCTATCGATGGCCATATGGTCCAGTTAGTATATTTTCTCCACATACTTGAGTTAGCACTATTTATATATGACTCGTAAAGTAAAGGGTAATGTGGATTGTTCTCTAGCCTTTGATCAGTCTTGAAGCAAGGCACATGAGATGATTAAGTATATGACTGCATGTGAACTGATACATCATTGGCCAAATTATATGAGTGTTGTTTCAAATTCTACATGCAGTTTCTTGGCATCTAAGTATTAAATATTTTTGTTGGTAAAATGGGGGAGAACCAAAAATTATCTTCACCCACCACTGAGGTTGAAATGACATTACTATACCGTATTCATCTAATTACATAAATGTTTTTTTACATATAAAAAGGGACGGTCTAATACATGAAACTCCCACCAATGTGGGGTTTCACCGTCCCAAGAAAGTATTTATTGTACGCAGTCTTACTCTACTTTACAAGAGATGATTTCCGTGATTTGAACCCATAACCTCTAGGTTATACGGTAACAATTTACCGTTGCACCCTTCAATTTTACCTTTGCAAAAGGCTCCCCTTAAAATACTTTTTTACATATCTATAGCTAAATACACAGATACTCATTTTACACATTTATTTCTCATTTTCAACAGATAAATAATAAGATTAGACATTTAAGATATTCAAATCGATAGACATAGACCCACTTAAGGCCCATGAATTTTCTTCGAATATTTTGTTACCTTCATTTGTCACTCGCGACCATCTAATAATGTCTATGGAGCTTACATGTGGAAGTTGGCTATTTATTATCATAAATTTTGAATTTGGCATGCTAGGAAGGTATCTTTGAAACTAATAAGTTATACTACTTTTCTACTGGCACCTGTCTTATAAGTAAACGTTTCAAGATATGGTGCATCCTCTTGTTTACTTCAAGTGAGGCATATTTATTCTAGTTTTAGAATTAGGTAATATGTGGCTTAGTCAAAGGTTAATGGTGGTTGATGTTATTGCATTTGATGATACTGAACGCCACTCTCCATAGATAACTAAACAACTTATCCTCGTATTTGTGAATGCATATTTGTCTTGAAATTTCTTTACCTTTTCCTAATTTTTACACAGGGTTGATCTTCCAAATTATTTAGTTTCAATGTCTGATTTTGAGAAATGAACAATTAATATTTGCATAGGAGATTATCTGAGGTATTATCATTGTCTTCATGGAATTAATGTGTTATGTGTATGCACTCAGGAAGGTGAAGAATAAGCAAAAGCTTTTATCAGTGTGCGGTAAATGAAGGCTTTAGTCTTACAATCATAAATGGCCTTGGAATTTTTTGCTTTTGAGGCTTTTGCTGCTATAGTGTTTCACAAGTTTCAAAACTGATAATTGCATAAGTTTTACGATCTGTCTTGTATAATTGACATGTGGATGAAATATCTCAATAGAAAAAAAATGTATTCTGAACAGGTTGCTATTATCACGCCATTTAATTTTCCATTGGAGATTCCCGTGTTGCAACTAATGGGGGCACTGTACATGGGCAATAAGCCAATTCTTAAAGTTGATAGCAAGGTAAAGTCTTAATGTTGATAGCAAGGTAAAGTAAGGATGATCCTGTTACCTCTATTTAAATAAACACTACTTGTTTGGTGTTTCTCCTATAAAAATGCATTTGCATAAAGAAATGTAGCTAAAGTGCACTGTCCAAATGTAGTCTAGTATTTTCTGACTGATCTTTAGCACCCATGGTATACCCATCATTTGATCCCTCATAGGAGAAGATATGATTGATGAATTGAAGTCTGAAAAAGGTAAGGATGATGGAATGGGATGATGACATCTCAATGTTGGCAAGGCCATCAGAACAGTGAAGGAATGAGTGAAAGAGACAAGGGCCGATTAGACTGCAATCAAACTAATTTTTTAGAATGGAAAAGTACACTCAAACCTAAGCCGAAACACTCAAAATTTAATTGGTCAAAAATAATATCAGTAAATAAACTAACATTAGTATGTAATAGATTACTGTCACATGTATCATTGAATCATATGTGGATACTCATATTTATGATCTGTGTGACTGTCACATCGAGCATCCAGTGTTACTTTCTTCAAACATGCCTTCCGGCTGCTATTCTTTTCCATTGCTTTAAGTGGACTGTTGGAACAACTTGCACAGTGTGCACAACTGATGGCATGTTATGGTTGCCACAGGTAAGCATTGTGATGGAGCAGATGCTTCGGCTACTTCACGATTGTGGCTTACCCAAGGAAGATGTTGACTTCATCAACTCTGATGGTAAAACAATGAACAAACTTTTGATAGAGGTTTGTATTTACACTAAATTCAATAATCACTTTTTATTCCTTATTTTGCTAAAAAGGTCAATGCAGTGCAACCTTAGGGAAGCTTAGAAAGCTCCTCCCCCTCCTGAGATTTTGGAGTTCATTTCATGTGTTGGTGTTTGCTAAAACACTGGGAATTTTATATAATTATGTTTATTGTTTCTTTTTATTTGATATTTAGTGCATTTTTCTGCTTCGTTCAACCAGGCAAAGCCACAGATGACACTTTTTACTGGGAGTTCACGAGTGGCAGACAAATTGGCAGTGGACTTAAAAGGTCGCATTAAATTGGAAGATGCAGGTTTTGACTGGAAAATTCTTGGCCCAGATGTTCAAGAGGTCTGTCAGCAGCTCAAGCCTCAAAGGACCTTTCAAACCTTTAAGCCTTTGTATATTAAGTTATTTTAAACCGACTCTCTTTTCATTTTCATAGGTTGATTATGTTGCATGGGTGTGTGATCAAGATGCCTACGCCTGTAGTGGTCAGAAGTGCTCTGCTCAGTCAATCCTCTTCATTCATGAGGTACTATTTATTATCTTAAGTACGATAAAAGAATTTTTACTGATTGGCATATGTTGACATGGGCTAAAATGTAGTGCACGTTAAAGGTTTTCGTACATGCATCAACAATTCACACAAGAAGTTGCAAATATTAGATGGCAAAACTCTGTTCTGTCATGTTGGCATGATATAGTGCTGACAACAACATGGTTCAGTTGGTGCCGTGTGAAAGAGGCATTGACACACTTCATACAACAATTTATTAGTAATGTTCAGTCCATGAATACTCAAAATGGTATGTTAACCAAAGTATTAACTAGTTATTTCACTAGGTAATTCTGATAAATCAATGTACGACCTCCTTTCATAAGAACTTCATCATAATGTGATGTATTTTGAATCAAATACAAAGAAGTTGATGGTGAACTTGCATCTACCTTCTAAGTACAGTTATGTACGTTATAATTTATCTTTGAGCAAATCATGTTTCTTTAATAACATCTTTGAACCAATCGTGTTTCTTGAATAACATCTTTGAACCAATCTTACCACTGTTGGTGCTGTATTGAGTTTGACTGTACAAATGAAAATGAGAGTAGCGAATGCTTTGTCAAGGGCTATGTCTTGAAGTGTTTGTTTCCGTTTCTAACAGAAAGATAATCTTAAATATCAAGGTAGAATATTGATAACATTTTTCTATAGAAGGTATCTTTTCCCTTACTGAACCATAGCCACATTTTTCTCCAATGCATCGTTTTTTTTAATATTCATGCAAAAACCTTATGTTGTGTGCAGAATTGGACTGTTAGTGAGCTCCTATCTAAAATGCAACATCTAGCAGAGAGGAGGACACTGCAGGATTTAACTGTTGGACCTGTTCTTACTGTAAGTGACTAAGTTGGACAGTTTATTACCAATAACGGAAAGATGATCCTTATTTGAGTGATAATGTGCAAGATTTGATTTGACTTGGTTTGCATCATAGAAGTTTTTTTTTACTAGCCTTCCTCTATCATAATTTTTTTCATGATTATTTTTTTGAATTCAAATACACATTTTTACTTTAGAATGGAAGTTACATTCATGGAATACTTAGAGTGTCATAATCTTTTATCAAGTTTGATAGGACTACTTTAACATAGTACTTAATATTCAATCTCATAAACAACTCTAGTGATCTAAACTATTTGCTTAAAATTATTTTAAAGGTTTAATAAATTAGATAGGTTTTATTTGAATCAAGGGCTTAGCATAGCTGTAAACATTAATTGCATCTAATTGAGCTTAACTGATAATTAAACAACTACTGGGCTTAATAAATTTATGATTAAATAACATTGAACACATTTTTAAGCCCTGCTTATCTTTTTTGATACGCAACTTTGAATCTGTATGAATTTTGTTTGACTTGGCTCCTTTTCAGCTATAGCTTAACCTAATTAGTTAGGATATCTGTCTTCTTGTTATTATGACCTCTAAGAATTATGGCTATGCAGATTATGAGTTATTTTTATGTCTATAGTTTGCAAGTGTAGCAATCAATTCTTACACCTCTTCTCTATGCACTTACAGAGAATTCATTTTCTAACAGTTTACAACAGAAAACATGCTAGAACATCTAGATAGGTTGCTTAAGATCCCAGGATCTAAGCTACTCTTCGGTGGTCAAGAATTGGAGAATCATTCTATTCCAAAAATCTATGGAGCCCTGAAACCAACTGCTGTCTTTGTTCCATTAGAAGAAATTCTTAAACCTCATAACTTTGAGCTTGCCACAAAAGAGATCTTTGGGCCATTCCAGGTATGTGTCATTCCAGCTGAGATGCAAGGTATTTTTTTTTCTTGTAAAATGATTTTTCATAATGGATTTTGCAGTCATGGATTGTGATATTCATAGTTGCATTATTATTTTGTTTCTGAGAGGGAAGCTTGCTGATTTACTAGTTACACATTTCGTTGGTTGTTCTGTTTCTTTAATAGTTGTCAGGATTATAACTGATCTTTCATCTGAGAAACATTAGTTTTGATATTTAATGATGGTTTGCAAGTATTATTGTAATATTATCAGTTCTCATTAATGCAGAAAGAACGCATTCCAATATGGTTTCTGGGACAAGGATGCCATGATTAAATGTGCATAGCACCTTTTTTTACGGTCATACTCAGCATGTGGGAAGATATGCTTTTTCTTTGTAATTTTAAACAAGCAATTGAATCGTAGCTGGGACCTGATAAACTATCTCAATTTTATTGGCACTATAATACTTCTTTGCATCAGATTATTAGTTGGCTCCCAACAAGTGACGCAAACAGTATTTGTCAGATTGTAAGCACTGTGAGCACACACATAGGAGCGTTCCTGAAGTAATAATGCAGGTCAGAAGATAGATAGTGTGGAGGAGAAATGGTAGATGCCAAACCTTCATTTAGAAACTCATCAACACTACAATACAAGTGAAAATAAGAATGATGCAAAAAAGAAAAAGGGAAAAAAATCATCCTCAAATTTATCAGGGTAGGAATTACAGGAAAAATAATATGAAAATTTTAAATTATTTTCGTCATATGTAATTCTTCTTTGTCTTGACCATGGAAATATTCTGAAATCACAAACTATGTAAAGTTCTTTGGTTCTTGCAGTTTATTTCCAAACAATATTTGTGTGCTAAATGACGTATGTGTCAGATATTTCCCTCATTCTTTGCTTATTCCTGATCTTGTTTGTCCCTTTTCCCTTCCTTGAATTACATGATATTGTCAGATGCTAAGCTTTCTCGTTTCTTCTATATTTTCTTGCAAAGTATATTTTTATTATAGCCTATCTTTATTGTCCTTGTTCACTTCTTTTGTTTAGGATTACAGCTCTAGTTTAACTTGCTGAAAAATGTCCTTACAGATTGTTACCTACTACAAGCATGATCAACTCACAGAGGTGTTGGATGTTTGTGAGAGGATGCATGCACATTTGACCGCTGCTGTCGTCTCAAATGATCCATTGTTTTTGCAGGTATAATTTGAAACTGTCTCGATAAATTAGGCCACTCTACACACAGTCTCTTATTCTTTTCAACTATTCATTTGCTGAAGGAATCATGGAATGTGTTTTCCACACTGTTGACTCTAATCTGGATTGCATTTTCCAACCAAATGTTTCGCTGACCCAAAATTTTAGGGATTCAAGTGTTAAAAATTAGAGCAAGCCTCTATGGCTATTTACTTTGGTGGATAATAGGAGGGAAGTGGGAGAAGAATGAATACCACATTCACATGCAAAAAAGGACAGTTTAGTACACAAAGCTCCTGCTATATGGATCCCGTGGCCTTTAGAACCTGAGAGAGTCTTGTCATGGAAGTTTCTTTTACACATTCTACATCTGAAGCGTGAACGTTTTTCCACTTGATTACCTATTTGCATATGGACGTCCCTCATTTTGAATATATGCAGGAAGTTCTTGGGAAATCAGTGAATGGGACAACGTATGCGGGAATCAGGGCTAGGACCACAGGAGCTCCACAAAACCACTGGTTAGTTAATGTTTGCTTCATTGTATGATAATAAAAAAATAATAATTAAAAAAACTCGTGTGATACCATTAAAATTCAAGGTTTGGACCAGCTGGTGATCCAAGAGGTGCAGGAATTGGTACGCCTGAAGCAATCAAACTTGTTTGGTCTAGTCACCGAGAGGTTATACACGATATTGGGCCCGTGCCACACAATTGGGAAATCCCACCGCCTTCATAAACCAGTTTGGAACGTGATAGATCAGTAATCTATTGGTTAAACAGCGAGGTTAATGTTTTTAAATGCATTCTAATTTCTAAAGGATGGCTGGAAAATAAAGAGGAAAGTTTTTCTGGGATTACTCGTGATGCTGTATGCATTATAAAGCTGATTTTTCATGCGCTGTGTCAAGATAAATTGTTGATTCAAATAGAAATAAGAATTATATGTTAGTTAAAGATCGATTTAATAAATTTATTTTTTCCTTGCAGTATCTTAAAAATTTAAAGTAGAAAAACACGATAAATCAATTCACAATCATATGTCATATTACATATGTATTTTATTGATGCTTATATAAAATCATGGGCGACTACAAATTAGGAATTTTTTATTCCGTAAAAAGATAAAATGTTACATCTACATTAACAAGCTAAGTTTTATAAAAAGGTAAGTCAAAAATAAAAGCATGTCCAAATGATCTATTTTTCTTTATATATATATATACACACGCAAAGATGGTACGTTGAGTGTCTATTTCTTGTGCATCTGTGTGTACGTTGAGTGCCTATTTCTTGTGCATCTGTGTGCATGACTTCTGTGCATGACCGAATGAAAATGCATAATAACTACTATGACAGCTAAATCTTGCCGCTTCTACCGTTAGATTTTAGTTGAATTGCAATTGAAATTCAGTCGTGGGTCCGCTGGAGGCCACGAATTAGGCAAATTTTGACTGATTTCAGCGGCGATCAAATGACTCTAACATCCCTTAGAATTTAGGGATTGATCTGTATTGTTATCACTGTCAACAGTGAAAAAATTGACCGCCGACCGTTGCAATCGCGGACGTCTCACAAGGGATGGACATGCAACGTATCAAATCTAACATACATAGTCCCTCTGTGTGCGCACATGTATACGGCTGAGGAGCGCAGCTATACAACGGTCCTCTGTGTGCGCACATGTATACGACTGAGGAGCGCAGCTATACAACGGTCAACGTTGATTGCCACGTCGAGTGTCTCTTAGTCGCACAACATATTAACTTCCTGTATGTGTGTATATATATAGTCCATGAATATTTGATACATTACCTTTTCTTCAAATGAGAAGTCGCTTTGAGAGCGAAGGAAAAGCTCAAACTGAAATTGTTCAAAATTTCACTATATTCGAAAGGAAGCACATTCCTTTCTAATACAACTTACAGCTTATTTATATTTCAAGTTTAAGTGCCACACGTTATGCAGATAAAAACAATTGCATGTACCATGGTTTCAGGTAACAGTAAAGAGGTAACAAGAGAATGAAATGATGGAAGTAGCATCTCCAGACATATACTTTTCTGCTCTCGTGCAGCACTCAGAAAATGAAGACCACACTATCATGGATTCTGGACTTCTGGCTCTGCGCTACGCATTCGGAGATCCACATCAGATTCCTTATCTCCTGCTCGCTCAATCTCATATAGGCAAAGAAAACCGCATAGTGAAACTGCATTTTCATTGTGAGAATTGATGACTGGTGAGTTAGTTCATCAACAAAGAACAACGTCCATAAAACAAGCATGTAGAGAGAATTCTGCAACTCATTTGGTATTTTCAAGAAAATAGGAAGAACATTGAATTATCTCAATCTTACAATTCCGTGAGGGATTCCCATATTGAGCAAAATGGATTATTAACACAAATGAAGTGTGTGATCTTGTGGACCAAGTTCTGTCGAATAAGCAATCACAGCACGTGTAAAAAGTAGGAAAACACCCTCTAGAACAAATAGCCATGTCAAAGAAGTGTCATTGGCCAAAGAGTGGACAAAATCCTCCAGATAAAAAGATGATGGAAAAGTTCAAAAAGTTAAACATAAACAATAAACATAGGAATTAGGGGAAAGTTAGTGATATCCTTTCGCCAATACAAAACTAGAGAGCTGCCAAATTGACTGACTTCATCAAGTCTCAAAATCAAAAAATTTCAGTCAGGGTTCTTCAAGCAGGCCACACAATCTTAAAATGAATAACTATCTTTATTAGTTAATGATTTGCAACAATGATATAAATCAGATTTAATCTATCCATGTCAAGCAATTGGTGGATGATGTTTACCTGCTGCTCAAAAGCCAAACAGAGCCTCTTTACTTCCTCTTCATAAAATGCTTTGTCCAGCATCTGACTTTCTCCATAGGATATCTTGGCAAAAATGGACTGATATGGTGGATATTTCTCCATTGCACCACGGACCTGGACCAAAAATATAAATGCAATCGTATTTAAGGTGTGTTTACTTGAAATGAGAGAGAAGTGGCAGAATTTATTTCCTTCCAACAAGCAATAATATAGATATAAGGATAGGTCGACGTGTTTCATCAAAAAAATGTAATGGATGGCAAAACCAACACAATAATATAGATCAAGTGCTTTTCCTAATAGAATAAAATAATATCACAACAAGTCATGCCCTGGGGTTTAGTCAATGCCCATAACAATATATATATATATATATATATATAGCCACGTATGCATGTTGGACTTAGGCAGATCCAGCCAAACAGGCCAATCACAATTCTGTGGGAGTTGGTAGTGTTATGAATAAAAGAAGGTTAGTTTTGCCTAAAACTCAAACTTTGGAGCTAGATGATCTTATTTGACAAGCAATTTAATTATCTTACCTGGTCAATATCCTCACAGATAGCAAGTTCTTCATGGCCATAGGGATATCTGTAAAGAAAAGAAAAGAAATTCTATAAGAACAGTGCAAACAACCAATACAAGCTAAATGACTATGTGATAGAAGGGTGAAAACCATACAACAAGCCAAAATTTGAATAAAGTTTGCGGCGATCATCTCTAGTCAATTCAGTGCCAATGCTGTAAAACCAAGCCCTCAATTAATGAGCAGAAAATCTCATGCTTACAAATTTTTTAACTTTTGATAAATGTGTTGGGTAAACAACATGATGAACATGACCACCACTTGAATAACCTGAAGTTTAATTTGGCTCACCTATTTATAGTAATATTGACAGCCCTTCTGTCAGCTTCAAATGCAAGAAGATCGGACATGATTTCAGCAGTTGCTCCACCTAGTTTCTGTTTTGAGGTAACAGTTTAGGACAAGAGTCGTAGAAAAAGCTATTTTTTTCAATCATAGATATTGTAAAATGTCATCATTGTTTACCTGACAGAAGTTATAGAAATCTTCAAGGTAAGCCTTGTATAAGGTATTCCTCATGATCTCTATATTCATATCATCCAAATCCTGACAGATAGACAAAGAAATAAACTTCCATAGTCTTTGCAATTAAACAAGTATATGTTTTTCCAAGTATCCAGGTAGATTGATTCTTTGCAGCTGGCACACTTAAAAAACAAGGAAATAGACAAAATTTTGACAAACAGTACTTCTGACGTGATGCACTCTGAGAAATACGGTGCTAATGGTGTGTCAACAAGAACCAATCTGTAAAGTTCCCGCATATTTTGGGCAACTGCAAGTGTTGCAATGCTGCAGAAAAGATGCTCAAGATCTCAACATGTTAACCGCAAAAATAGACAAAACAGAAAGGACATACCTATCAAACATTCCCAAAGGGTGGCATTTTTCCAGCAGTTCCTGAACATCTCTCTCATGCAATGTGCCAGTGACAATAAGGACAACATTGTCAATCATGTAACCATACCTATCAGGATCAACAGGTGAGTCAATGTTTCCATTGGATGTCCAAAGAAATTAGTTAGAAAAAAACTAGCTTGTAGAACAGGAATACATTACACTGGGCACTAGAGAAGTGGCAGCAACTAAAAATAAATATGTAAAAAAATGCTTAGAGTAATGCATACGTTATATATTCCAAGAAGGTTGATAAAGGCTCTGTTGCCTGACACAACATATGCTTATACTCATCCACAAGTTTAAGAGTGCATTTCTCCACAATGGTGGTTGTATGTAAAGGAGATGGCTCTGCAAGCAATTACAGGCTGATATAAGATGACAAGTTAACATCTACATCAACTAAAAGAAGGTTAATACAGAACTTAGTTCATATATAATACAAAAGCAAAGTTAGATGATATTTGTAAAATATCATCAGTGCTTATTATAACCATATTGTTAAGATTATCAAGGTACACTAGAGTAGTGCTAGCTTCAACTTGACCATGTAATCAAGACTCAAAATACATCATAATGAACAAGGATTCTTGTCGACTTGTGCATTGTTGCATTCTAATGTTGCATCTACTCCATGATGTATTCAGCTAGAGCAAACTTCTCTAAGAAATGAATTTAGTAAGCCCACTAAAATTTATGGAATTTAAATAAACTTAATTATGTACACAATGAATTGAGAGCCTTTGCATCAGATGTGTGAAAAATCACGTTTGATGTAACGGTTATACAAGCTTAGATTCGATCGTCTTCAACAACGCGTGAAACCCTTGAGCCTTCATTCTTCACAAATTCTCCTGAGAAAGGTTTTATCACAAATTAATTATAGAATTTATAATGGAAAAAGGGTAACCACTGGCTCTCTTTTTCCAAGACCCGCGCCAGGGGAAGCGATCTGAATCTGGTTTCTGATCAGGCATACAGGAACCCAGAACATGCCTACCAGTTAATTATAAATCCTATTCAACATCCAAAGTCCCTCGATGCCCAAAAGCAAGCCCAATATTGCAATTTTATAATCCAACAGATAAATCTAGCAGCACAAATTTGGGAAACTGCATAGAATCGGAAACCAAAGTTGAGATCCCAACCAACCGTTCTGTAGGTACGACCCGTACTCGGTGGCGGAGAGGTGCATCTTGACGTCGTCGAGGGTCTCACACTGGCAGAGGTTGTTGTAGTCGGCGGCAGTGAGGAGGCCGGAGCGGTAGCCGCGGACGATGGCCTCTAGGTACCCGGCATGGACGTTGAACGTGAGCGCCTCGAATCCGTACATCGCTTCGCCTTCCTCCTCGCGGACGATTCCACGGTCGGTCGTATGATCGGATCTCTCGCTCTCGCCCAAACGGCCTCGTTATGCTCGGGAGGCGATCACCACAATTTCATTCACGGCTTAAGTCGCGAAAGTCGACGACGGAGCCCGAAACCTCCATCGTCGGATGCTGCGATTTCGCCACGTCTAATGGTCGTTGCAAATCGCTACTTAAGTCGACCCACTGTAGCATTTCATCCATCGGGAGCGCGACTCAGTTGGGCCATATGAACAACGTGAGGCCTGCTGCCTCGTAGATGGGCCATATTCGGCCCATCATTCAACTCGATTTTGTCGTTTATTTTTTTTTAATTCAGTAATTTATGAAAGAGTGCACGAAAAGTTTATCAATACCCAAAAGACACACTGAACTTTTATAATTTTCAAAGGGCGCACCTATTCTCATTTTACTCTTCTACCAAAATTATTATTTTTTCTCCTTCATCTCTCTTCTGCATGCAATTCTTCTCTCTTATTTTATTTTTTTTCAACAAAATCAACACTAGAGTGGTTCTGGTCTTTTGAGACCACTAGAGTGGTGCTAGGCTCAAAAGACCGGCATCACACCTTGTTACTGGTCTCTTGTGGTGCTAGTCTTTTAAGACTAGTATCATTTTGGTATTGATCTTTTGGTGTGTTAAAATATAATATTTTTAAAAAAATAGTAAAGAATAATATATTTGAAATCTTGAGCACTGCAAAAATCTATAGAAGTTGGAATGGATCTGATCGAAGTTTTTTATGACCATCAATGAATTTTCAAAGAAACCTATTGATGGGCTCAGGAAATTTAAATTTTTAAAAAGTTGACATGTAATGGAAGAGTACAGTAAAAGTATTGATGGTGTCCATGTCTAGTTCTGACATTCCTACTATAAGTTGTGTATGTGTTAATTGCCTTAAAACATAAACTTTGAAAAAAAAAATTTATCACTACTGTTAATGACTTCGAGCTAATATTTTTAGGCACGTATAGTATAGACTCTATGACACTTCAGGAACCTCTAACACTTAGAATAGACTAGATTGAAGCTCTTTAAGTTCATCAGTGAGTTTTGATGAAAATCCCTTAATGGATCTGAAAAGACTTTAAATACTATTTTTTAGACTTGAAACTGAGCTATCTTTATTTGGTAAGTCGTAGTGTAATTGAATTAATATTACATTATTACGTTTGGTTAAGATGTGTAATATAATATTTGATTATAAGAGTGATTACATTTTTTTGTTTGGTATTTATTTTTACTGTACAACATCGATTGTCAATTGTTGTCAGTCACATTAGCCATCGGTCATCGTGGGTCACCAATCGCCGTCGGTCGTTGTTGTCGGCAACCAGCGGCCGACTGGCGACCGACAACCGCGATTAGCGATCTTTAGTCATCAAGTGACGACGTTGACTTGTGTTGACCTTGAAATATAATCTGGATTACATGAGTTTTAGTTCGTAATCCAGATTACAAGGTTTTCTTATGTTTTATAATCCAGATTACATTACATTACGGTGTTAAAATCATACCAAATAAATGAATCTATCAAGATACCTATAACGACCCGACCCAGCCCATTTGGCGGTCCATTCGGCGGCCCATTTGGCGACCCTCGTGGTCGTCGACCGTCGGCCCGTCGGCCGTGTCGTTATTCATCTAGACTTCCCACCCTTGGAAGTGGGTTTTTGCCTTCCCCAGGATTCAAACTCTAGATCTCCAGGCTAAGTACTAAAGTTTATAAATCCTGGTACCAAGTGATTGAGATCACTTGGTACCAGGATTTATAAACTTTAGTACTTAGCTTGGAGATCTAGAGTTTGAATCCTGGGGAAGGCAAAAACTCACTTCCAGGGGTGGGAAGTCTAGATGAATAACGACACGGCCGACGGGCCGACGGTCGACGACCACAAGGGTCGCCAAATGGGCCGCCGAAAGGACCGCCAAATGGGCCGGGTCGTTACAATACCAAATGCAGCCTTAAAATGGATCAGATTGAAGCTCTTTAGATTCATCAATGAGTTTTGATGAAAATCCCTTGATAGATCTGAAAAGACTTTAAATATTATTTTTTAGACTTGAAACTGAGCTATCTTTATTTGGTGTTTCCCTTAGTAACAAATGTACATCTTTGAATTCTAAAAAATAGTATTTAAAATCTTTTCGGATCTATCAAGAGATTTCAATCAAAACTCATTAATGAACTTAAAGAGCTCCAATCAGATCCATTCTAAGTATTATAAGTTTCTGAAATGTCTTAGAGTATATATATGTGCCTTAAAATATCAATTTGAAATTATTAACAATAGTGATTAGAAGGTTTTAAAAGTTTATGACTTTAAGATAGTTGGTACATACGCATAACTTATTATAGAGATGTAAAAACTAGACATGAATACCATCAATATCTTCACTGTGCTACCCCCTTCCATTACATGTCAATTTTTCAAAAATCCAAATCTCCTAAGCCCATCAATAGGTTTCTGTGAAAACTCATTAGTAGTCCTAAAGAGCTTCGATCAGAACCATTCCAACTCTTATAAATTTCTACAGTGCTCAGAATTTCAAATATAATATTCTTTACTTTTAAAAAAAACCATCATAATTTAATTTACCAATCATTAGCACCAAAGTGGTGCTGATCTTAAAAGACCAGCACCAAGGTGATGTTGGTCTCAAAAGACCAACACCAAGGTAGTGTTGGTTTTAAAATCTAGTTGGTGTTGGTTTCAAAAATCAGCATCACTTTGGTATTGATGATTGGTATATTAAATTACAATATTAAAAAAAATAGTAAAGAATATTATATTTGAAATCCTAAACATTGTAGAAATTTATAGAAGTTGAAATGGTTTCGATCGAAGTTCTTTAAAACCATTAATGAGTTTTCACCGAAACCCATTGATGGGCTTAAGAGATTTGGATTTTTGAAAAGTTAATATGTAATAGAAGAAGGTGGTGCAGTGAAGGTATTGATGGTGTTCATGTCTAGTTCTAATATCCCTACGATAAGTTATGCGTATGTGTCAATTATCTTAAAGTTATAAACTTTGAAAATCTTCTGATCACTACTGTTAATAATTAGAGCTATCAAACCGGTCGACCCATGGCAGGGCAGGTCAACTCGTCATTAGCTCAATATTTAGTGGGTAAAAGTGAGTCGGTCAGCTATTTTGGCAGATTGAAAAATTTCCAACTCAACCCAACACAAGGTGGAAAATTAGACTTTTAATTTTTGCAACCCACAGGTCAATCCAAGACTACTGTGGGTCGACCTGTCTTAACTTGCAACTCATGTGAGTTGATCTGTTTAGACCCGCGACAAACTTAGGTTAATAAATTTTAACCCAACTTCCTTAAATTATTTGGCAGGACGAACCAACCCGATGGGTCCAACCCAAATTGACAGCTCTATTAATAATTTCGAGATAATATTTTTATGCACATATATACTCTATGGCACTTCAGAAACTTATAACACTTAGAATGGATTTGATTAGAACTTTTTAAATTTATCAATGAATTTTGATCGAAACCCCTTGATAGATCCAAAAAGACTTTAAATATAATTTTTTAGAATTCAAAGATGTACATTTGTTACTAGGGGAAACACCAAATAAAGATAGCTCATTTCTAAGCTTAAAAAATTAGTATTTAAAGTCTTTTCGAATCCATCGAGAGTTTTCATCAAAACTCATTGATGAACTTAAAGAGCTACAATATGATCTATTTTAAGTGTTATAAGTTTTTGAAGTGTCATAGAGTTTATATGTGCCTAAAAATATCAACTCAAAGTCATTAATAACAGTGATAAAAAAAGTTTTCAAAGTTTATACTTTAAGGCAATTAGTACATATACATAACTTATCGTAGAGATGTCAGAATTAGACATAGACATCATCAATATCTTAACTGTACTACCCTCTTTCATTACATGTCAACTTCTTAAAAATCTAAATCCCCTGAGCCCATCAATGGGTTTCGGTGAAAACTCATTGATGATTATAAAAAACTTTGATCAAATTCATTCCAACTCATATAGACTTCTACAATATTCAAGATTTTAAATATGTTATTCTTTACTATTTAAAAAAATATTATATTTTAACACACCAAAAGACTAATACCAAAATAGTGCTTGGTCATCTTAAAATATTATATTTCAAATATGCTCTTTCATCTCAAAATATGTTATTCTTTTGAGACTAACACCAACACCTAGTTTTGGTGCTACTCTTTTGAGACTGGCACAAAAGTGGTGCTGGTCTTTTGAGATTATTGGTGTTGGTCTTTTGAGACCAGCGCCTTGGTGCTTGTTTTTAAGACTAGCACTATAGTAGTGCTAGTTTTTTGAGACCAACACCACTATGGTGCTGGTTTTTTGAGACCAGCACTACTCTGGTGTTGGTTTCTATTTGTTAAAAAAAAATAATTTAAGATAAAAGAGAATAATTACATGCAGAGGAGAGTGGAAGGAGAAAAAATTCAGTTGTGACAGAGAGGTAAAATGGGAATGAGGTGCGCCCTTTGGGAATTATAAAAGTTCGATGTGCCTTTTAGGCATTGGCAAACTTCACATGCACCTTTTTGTAAATTGTCGTTTTATTATTAGTAAGTGCATTTGGTTCAAGGTTATTGTAGATAATCTTAAGGGTGCATTTAGTTTTTGGATGGTTGTTGATAATTTTGGTTATTTATTCAAAGTTATC
>JBAMHZ010088826.1:0-16717 GCA_037177395.1 Alpinia galanga | reverse complement strand
TTTTTAATGGCACGTGATTAAGAACGTGGCTCGCATAATACTTTGATTAATTATCACTCCAGTCTTTCTCCTCGTGGAAGGAAGGAATTCAAGCATGATTATTGGAATTAAATCCGATCCAAAAGCTTCGGGTTAATGATTTATTCATTAAATTAGTGGATCATTAGTCAAATTATATAAATTGCATTAGGTAAAAGAAAAATATTATTATTATTATTAAAAATTAACAGTAGATATTTAACTCTTTGAGCTAATTAGTATTCATAATTTAATATTTCAAATGATAATTGAATAGAAAATACTTAAGGACTAAAAATAAACAAAGAGTTCAATCTCAACAACTCCAGTATTCTTGATTACTATTGCTCCACCGTAATTTTGGACATGGTTTTATTTTTTAACTTTAATTAAAAGGCTTCGTATCAATGAAGATATTTTTTATTTTATAAGCATATAATTTTTTTTATTTCTTACCAATATTAAACTTTAATTGTATTTCTAATACTCCTAATAATTTCTCCCTCAAATGAAGGATTACATTGAGCCCCTCAGGCTTATCCATTCTCAAATGACTTCCTCTATTTAATGTTTAATCATCAATCCATTAAGTTTTTCTATCAACTGTTTGGTCTTTCTGACCTAGTTAAATTTCTTGTCAGTTGTCTGATTCTTCTGATCCAACTAGACTTTCTTCTATAGCTTTGATATCAATTATTAGTGCCTATAATAATATGATATTGTCTATTTTAGACTTAAGCTATCATAATTTTATTTTTAAATTTTACCTAAAAGATTTTATATCAATAAAGATATTTTTTTCATTTTATAAGCATATGATTTTTTTCCTATCTTATTATATCCCTAATGCTCTTGACAAAGTGCATTATTCCTGTTTTTTTTTTAAGAGTGAAAGAAGGAAACAATAAAGAGTTTGATATTTTTATTTTTAATAATCATCTCCGTGAACGAACTTAGTATTTAATTTGATAAAATTTATTTATATTTATTCAATAATATAACAAATAAGAAGACTTAGAGTTTGAATCCCAATAAAAATAAATATTTTAAAATTTGATTAGTGACAGAATATCCATACAAATTTTTAGAATTCTTAGATCAATTCTTAATTATAGTATATTTGTGAACTTTCTTCCAAATAAAAATCGGTTTCTTGGAATACCGAAGTTTTGTAGTAGAGGAGTTTCTTTAGAAATCATTCGTCCTTCTTCTACCTCCCAGATATATGAATTATAATAATAAACCCTAGGACTTGCTCGGATGGCTAACATAGTCATATTAAAGTCTAAAAAGGTAAAGGGTCGATTCCTAGATTTTACCGTCAAACTATCGATGATTTCACAATTTCTGTGCTGGTCACCCTGGGTTCCTAATTTATTTCCCTTCACACGTAAAGGCAATAATAAAGGATCACTAATATAACAGTTCCACATTTTTTTATAATAATTTATATAAAGATAGATTGATAAAAATCTAAATAAGTTGTCAATCCCTAAAACCAACTATATATTTTGTTTGATTGTATGATTCCTCATGAATCGTATACTCAGGAGATTGAATGATTTATAAATGAACTTTTTGTTTTTTTTACTAGTACCTAATATTTAAGCTTTCGGTCTGATTAATTTCTGGAGGTAGTTAATTTAGTTTTATGGTTCTATGGGGTCACCCCTGGAGGTAGCTAATTTAGTTTTATGGTTCTATGGGGTCACCCCTTCGACATTGAGATGAAAGACATCAAAGTTCCCACGGATCTTTATTAATCACTTGAATAAACTAAGGAAGTCATGATAATTTTAGTGGTATAGTCCGAATTCTACAATTGCATCATCCCTAAAAGACTGTCTAATGCTGAAGTACTTACTTTATTTATTAGGTAAACTCCTGTATAAAGAGTCACCCTTATAATTTTTTTAAAATTTATCGTCAAACTATATCTTAACATAGAATCAAACTATGTTCTACTATGAAATTCATATCCTTTCACCGTTGCCACTGCACCATACTCTTATAGACAACTCCTTTACATTCATTAGGGAGAATATTATTTGTCATCCCATATCAAATTTACTCCAACAAATTAAACTTTGATTGTAACGGTTGTTGTTGGAATACGATCGACGTGCAAGTATATAGAAAAAATTGTATAAAATAAATAAATTTAAAACATTGATAAATTTGGTTTACTAATGTTTACAAATAAAAACTACTTTTTTGATGACTAATTTTATTTATTAGTTTTTATATTTATAAATTTATTTTTTAAATTTTTTATTGAAATGTATAAAAATATGGTAATTTATAATTTTTAAAAATAATTTTAAAATTATTTAAAAATATATAAGTTTTATGTAATAAATTAACATTTTAACACAAGGCTATTGGTTGATTTCGAGTTCGATAAAAAAAATTAATAAAAAAACTTTAAATATTTTTAATAAATAAATAAATTTAAATAATTAAGTTCGGCTGAGACTCCGACTCGACTCAGCTCGTCTGCACCCCTTCGACTCGGCTCGCCTACACGCCCGCAACGCCGGCGCAGTTTAAAAGCCTTCCTCTGTCTTGGCCGGCCTCCTTCAACTGCCTGCACATCCATGATCCATCTCCAGTCCACGAACCCTAACTCTACATCGAGTTCTACTCGCTTTGACTCCCCAACTGGATCTGAATCGTGATTCCTGATCCCGTCGTCGGCGGTCGAGATCCGGTCGTCACAATGCAGGGCCACGGGATCGCGGCCGCCCGCCCGGAGGCGATCCTGGAGTGGCTCCTAAAGGAGATGGGCTACCCTTCGACGCCGCCCTCCCCCGACCAGCTGCGCAAGATCTGCCGCGGGAACATGGTACCTGTGTGGAGCTTCCTCCTGCAGAGGGTCCGCTCGGAGCATACCGTGGCGACTGTGCGGAGGAACATGTTGGTGCACGGCGTGGCTCCAGCGGTGGGGGCCGCGGAGGTGAGCAGGGGGAGGCGGAGAGAGAGGGAGGAGGGCTCTTCCGCGGAGGCCAGGGAGGTCGCTATCCGGGAGAGAGATCTGGCACAGGAGGAGGCTGAGAGATTGAGGAACGTGGTGCGGCGGCAGCGGAAGGAGTTGAAGGCTCGGATGGCCGAGGTCGCACGGGAGGAATCTGAGCGAAAGAGGATGCTTGACGAGAGATCGAATGCAAGGTAAGGATTGCCCTTGCGCTATTTGAAGCAAATGATGATATGGAAAGAAAAAGGGGAAAAAATGATCCCTTTACTCTATGGTCTTGATTCATTTGTATGCTCGAGCATCAGGTAGTCTTGTAGGTTTTCCCATCATAGGCTTACATGCACATCTGCAAAATTTTAGCTCTGTGCATTTGTAAGTAACTGCATAGTTTAGTTGTTGATTTATTGTGTTTGAATGTATTAGGCACAAACAGGTGATCTTGGAAGCATATGACCAGCAATGTGATGAGGCAGCAAAGATATTTGCAGAGTATCAAAGGCGGCTTCATCACTATGTTGATCAAGCAAGGGATGTCCGTAGGTTGTTTTCGAGCGGTAACAATGATGTTACTGATGAACTCCGCACTCCTGGTGAGAAAGCAGTTTATTCAACTGTCAAAGGCATTCGATCCTTGGAAGATATTGTGCTTGTAGAAACATCAAGAGAGAGAGATACTCGGAAAGCTTGTGAAGTTCTTGCTTCTCACATGATTGAAAAGATAAGGAGAACTTTTCCTGCATATGAAGGGACGGGTGTCAACCTCAACTCCCAGATAGATGTTGCCAAACTAGGAATTGAGTTTGATGGAGAAATACCTGAAGATGCTAAAGCAATTTTGAGGGATAAACTTAAAAATCCTTCCCTTTTACTTCAGTCAATCACTTCATGTGCTTTGAGGGATGGCACACTCATTCACAAGGAAACTGAAAAGATTGATATCAGGGTCGATGCAGAACTATTAAGGTAGTTCACTGAATTTTCTATTTTGTTTAGTTGGACTGAGTTATCTATTCTTTTAGTTTTGTAGCTGTATCATTTTGTTCCCATTGGCATTGGTTTGATTTGGTTACTAGAATAACTGTTCATTCATTTTTACTGTGACACAGAGATTATTTTCATGATAAAGTTGCAATATTTCCTGCTATAAAAGCCTTAGTTCTCCAGATTATACTTCTTGGAATCATACTCTAGCAAGCCTCAATTTTGTAGCTTGTAAGCTTGTAAGCTTGTCACTGTTTATTAATGTCCTTATATGTAGGTTTGAGGTTGACTATAGAATTATACTATGTTGATTTGTTGCTAGATTTCTCTAGTGGGCTCACTGCCAATGTTATTTAGTGACAATTATTGAACGTTTTGGCATGCATTTTTGATTCAGTTGAAATGCTTTTGCTTTTTAACTTGTAGTTACTAAAATAATTTTTATTTAGATACAAGTATGAAAATGACATGGTACTAGATGCTGCTTCTCCTGATTCAAGCTCACCCTTACCATACCAAGTGTATGGTAATAGTAAGGTTGGAACAGAGATACCTACAAAAGGAACCTACGATCAACTTCTTGAAAGACAGGTACTGTCTATTATCCAGACACATCTTATGGAATGGATCTTTTTGCTATCCATTCGGTTCTAAGATTTCATGTCTCAACTTGAAATGCAATCTTGATTAGATCAAATTTGATTGAAGTTCTATATCTCAAAACTTTTATTTGATTCTGTTGAAGTGGATTAACAATCAATGCATTAACACCTGGAAAGACTACAACAAGGACTATTTTTCTGATGTTGGCCCTGAATGAGTCTTAAGCCTTCAGGTTGTTTCTGTCTTTATGTTTGGACACTTGAGTTGGGATATATAATTCTTGGTGATAACACTATTTTCTTCAAAATTGTTATTCTTTTAATCATTCTGCTGGCAAATTTAATTCTGTCCAAAGACCATTAGCTTCGTTTGAACTGTAGGCTCAAAAGTTAATGTCTAACTTGATTTTTGATTCATCTAAGCTCAAATTTTGAGAAGGAATAGGTCTACCTTGTGATGTTTGGCAAAAGATGCAATACTTCCTCCTCAATGGAGATTGGCTTCTTATTTATACTCTCTTTTCAACTACTGTACTTTTGTCATCCTGGTTACAGCTTGTTTGCTTATTGTGTAGTCTATATTTTGGTGTAATACCATATGTTATCCTTGAATAGTTCTGCATATGCTTTTGTCATTTCAGCCAAATGTAGGCTTATTTTTGTCAAATACGTAACTCAACTATTGCCCCTAGTACACTATAAACTATAATCTGAACCTTGAAGATGGACCCCTTTTTATACTTGCATACCAATCACTGCAATCATTTTGGTTTCTAATACATGGAGGTATTTATTTAACCTGAATCTTGTTCCAATCAATAACTTTATTATGAAATGACAAATAGGATCTTACTTATGCCTTTCTCCATGTCTTGTTTAATGCTGATTGTGGTTAATAAATTTAGTTTACAAATGATTTAAAAGCCTTAACCAGCCCTATGCAGTTGCTGATAAATTTTGTGGATATGATCAGTGAAATTAGCTTTACTCCAGCTCAGACAGTTTTTATATTTCAGTGTGACTTTTGTTTGATTCTAGGAGTGTGCAAAATTTGTTTTGCCTTGCAGAAAGCACATGTCCAACAATTTGTGGCCACTGAAGATGCATTAAACAAAGCTGCAGAAGCTAAAGCCTTATGTCAAAAGCTTTTAGAACGTTTACATGGAAGCAATGATGTGGTTGCTTTACAGACACTTCCTACTGGAGGCACTACTCAAAACCTTGGGGCTATCCATAATTTTGAGGTATGTGGCTTCTTCCATACTTAAAATGATGATATCATAAAGATTTGAATTGACATACATTTGTTTATGAAGGTTTAGTTGGAGAGGACATTATAATTTCTAGAGAATACTTTTAATTTTGTCATATTTTTCTCTCCACATCTTTAAACCACTGTTGAAATACCCCTCCTCTGTTACTTGCAGGGACACTGATTTTCTGTTAGTGTTGTGCATAACATGTACAATGTGACAGGGAAAGGGAGGGGCTAATTTCTGATGGTGCAGGTTTAATTGAAAATCAATTTATGGTCTAAAATTAAAATTTTGATTTATTTGAACTTGTCAACACCATTAGAGATACCTATCAGGCTTTTTTAGACAAAAAAAAACTTATTTTGATGATAATTTTACTGTGTCAATTTTATGCTGCTTTTGAAAATTGGCCTGTGGGTTAAAGATCAAAGATTTTAGCCACTTTGAAGTCAACAACATTGCTAGAGGGATATATTTGCATTGCAGACCGATTTGCAAATTAGTTTATCTGACATCTATGCCAATTTTGTGTCAGTTATGATGGTACAAGTTAAAAAACATCTTGTGGTTTAGAAATCTAGGATTTTGACTTAGAACTTGTCAACACCTCTCTAGAAATATATTACATATCATCATTGTTTTGTCAAAAAAGTTTATTGTGATGAAAAATTTCACCTCGAGTTTATTTACAAATTGTTTGTGATCAATTTATCTTTCATGGTGCATATTACTATTAGCCTCCATTAGTTGTTAACAAAGGAGGGGTATTTTAATGGTTTAAGTTTGGGGGGAAAATGACAACTTTGAGCGTATGATGGACGTTTTGAAGAAATAAGATATATTCATTCTTTTTCAAACTAATCAAATAAATCTTTCACTATAAGGCTGGGAATCATCTCTATATAATGTGACCTGGGTCTTCTCTGTCTTCTGCAACATATGACTGGAAGATTGAGATGTTTTTGCCATCCTAATGTTCTCATTCGTTAATTATTTTGTTGGTGTTCTTCACTTCCTTCAAATTAGTGTTTGGTTATTTTCTTATCCCAATTTTTATTTACTGTATAGTTGGAGGTCTTAGCCAGAGAAAGAGAAGTTGCTGGACTCAGAGCAAGTTTAGGTACACTGACATCTGAGGTGCAA
Organism: Alpinia galanga; assembly: GCA_037177395.1. Lineage (NCBI taxonomy): Eukaryota > Viridiplantae > Streptophyta > Magnoliopsida > Zingiberales > Zingiberaceae > Alpinia > Alpinia galanga. Next base: position 9,743 of record JBAMHZ010088826.1, on the reverse strand, counting down.
CGTTTAAACAATTTGTGTGCAGAGTGGAAAGAAGCTGAAGATTTATTAAAGAAGAAGTGGAAAAAAATAGAAGGATTTGATGCTCGTAGATCAGAATTGGAGAATGTTTATGCTGCTCTTGTCAAGGCCAACATGGTTAGGAAGTTTTTTAATTTTCATCTTGTCCCTTAACAACTATGATCTTAATTGATATTGCAAACATTCTGTTGCATGGATAAGATATTCTCGTGAAATATATTTAAAAATAAATAATATGATCAATTTTTTTTGTACATGTGAAAGAATGTATATTCCTATCCCAAGGAATAACTTAATAGCATATACATTTGTATTATATGTACTATTTTATTGAGCCCTATACATATCACTGACTGGGCAACGTTCAACTATAGATATTAATGTAAAAGACGCCATACTTCTGCCTGTTCTTTAAGTATCTGATAGGTGCTCCATTATCCCTGCCATCATGAATTGATCAATCATGCAAAAAGAAAGTACCCTAGGTTCTTTGTTTGGGTATGTATATGTTTGGTTAATGTTTTTGGTAATCCAAATTCCCAATATTACTGAGCCAAATACAACTAATCTTAAACTACTATTGATACAATGCAAGTAATCAAAGTTATCTGCTTTGGCAATGAAGACCTGCCCTGAAGTCAATTCTGGCTCTGAATACAGAAATATCTCATTCTCATCATCCTCATGAACCTATGAATTTCACTTTGTTATTCGTATGCACATATTATCTCAAAACATATTTTGCCAGTTACTAGAGTCATCAGCAGCAAAACTCTTTCATTCAAGTTAATAAAAAAGTTGGCAGTTTGCATGTTTCATGATGGGTACCGATCTGAATAAAATAATTTCCTTTCCTATATGTTTTTCTTAAATGTTGTTAGATTTTTTGTCTAATTAATATCTTACTTTTTATATCAATAGAAGCTCAATGTACTTATCTTAATGTCTCAGTTATGATATAAAGCTACAACCTTCTTATTGACAGACTCGTAATTGCATGCATTAACAGTAAAAGAAATTCATTATCTGTCTCTGTTACTCCGCAGGAGGCAGCGACATTCTGGGAACAACAACCATTGGCTGCCCAAGAACATGCAGCAAAGACTATTCTTCCAACATGTACAGCTGTGCTGAACATTTCAAACAATTCGAAGGATCTCATAGAGAGAGAATTATCTTCCTTTTATCAAAGTTTAGACAATAGTCTATACATGCTGCCTGCAACCCCGCAGGTTAGCTACCATCTTGCGAGTTTCTTGTCTGTTAAAGTGCAGTGTAACAAGTATTATTTTCGTGCCTTGGAGGCTTCAAAAACTCCATTCAAATTTTTATGGGTCATGAAAAACTCAAAAAGCATATGGTTGATTAATTTTAGTACCAGAAGAGAATGCTCCTTTTTAACTCTTAATCATGGGGGTTATCTTAATATTTAGAAAATCAGCAAACCTTTTAATATTATGCTTCTCTACTTTCAACCAGGCATTGCATGTTCTAAATCTCGTACTAGATTGCTGATATTGGTGATTTGTGATTGTCTGGTGCCTGACCCAGTAAGGCTGACTTGGTTAGTTTGACATCGAGAGCTTGTAAGAGTGGCAGTGCCTTCTATGCTGTTAACACTGGGTGGTATACTGCCCAATTTTGAGCTCTACAAGGATTGACAAAAATATGAAGTTATAAAATAATTATTTGAATAGAAAGTGAAATTATAGAGGGACTCCAATTTTTAAATAAATACATTTTGAAGGGATGTTGTCATGCCACCTAAGACGATCCTATCATGGAGTCATGGACCATATCTGTACCATACCTAAATTTTCAACCTTCATTGCAAGTTTGTTAAAGTTTATTTGTAATTTTAGTTCCTAAAACAAAATACTGGACAGTTAAGCTTTGTTGATTTTAATATTTGATCAGGAGCTTGTGGAGTCCATTGGTGTTCCTGGTGCCACAGGACCTGAAGCGCTTGCAGCTGCTGAGAAAAATGCTGCAATATTAACAACAAGAGCTGGTGCCAGGGATCCATCTGCCATCCCGTCTATATGCCGCATCTCTGCTGCTCTCCAATTTCGTTCTGGTTAGTGACAATGCCATCCATTGTTCGACAATTTAATGCAAAGAATGCACATTATGCTGAAAATTGTATTTTTGTTTCCTCTCCAAACTCCTTACCATGTTACTAGAACCATGCTAACATCATTATAATCACTTCTCTGGATAGCAAGATTATTGGTTTCAACTTGGTCGGATCGAACCATAATACTGTCTAATTTTTGAGATTCTTTCAGCATATTGAACCACAATACACTTAACCTTTAAGATGTTGTCCAGCAGATGCAGTTCTCACGAAAATGATTCCATTTTATACATTTCAATTGCCAGGCTTCCTAGGTTTGTAATTGCTACTTAAGCATGTGGGTGTTATCGATCATGGTTTCTAAGATCATTATTTTGTGATCCTTGTCACTTATAGCCCTATGGTACGACTATTATTATACTTATAGATTAGATTAAAAATATGAGTTCTTTAAGTACCAAGTATATCGGAATGTCAGTTATTTATTGGTTAAGACAAATTCTTGAATAGTTAATAAATACAACAACATTAATAATTTTAACAATAAGATTAATAATTTTAAAATCTTAGACTGTACTTCAATGTTAATATAATTAGTTAATCAAACAAATTTGTACAAAAATCAAAGAAGTCAAGAGCTTACAAATCTATGAAACTGCATTGTTTATATATTTTATGATTCAATTGCTAATGAATATTAGTTGGGAAAATTGTATTACAAATTACCATTTATGATTGAAATTTTAGTATATCTCTAACATTCATTCTACTGTTGACTATACATGTTTTATAAAAAGTCTGGTGTAGGAAACTCTCGCCATGCGAGGTTTTAAAGAAGGATCAATTATACGCAGTGTTATTATGTTTTGCAAGAGACTGTTTCGAGGACACTATACATGTTTTATAGCATTCTAAATTATATTATATTCAATTAATTATATCATCACTTCTACGAAGTGGATTTCTTATAAAAAGTTGTAAATTGGAAAATATTAATTGAGTATGAAGATATATCTTGTTAGTTTCCTACAGAAGATCACTATTAGTGATTTGCTAATATTTCTGTAAACACTTGGAATTGCAAGTATTGTAGGTTTTTTGTTCTTTATATGCATTTTGTTAAGTATGACGTGGAAGATAAAAAATATTTTCTTATATGGATTAATTTAACTTTATATAAACTTTTCATTATACAAATTGCTTAGATTCAATAGCTTAATATTTTATGCTGTAGATGTATTACCTCAATATTTTGTTTTCCATATCTTTGTGTATTTTTGTCAATAGAAATTATTCTAAGAAAGTACAACCTTGTAAACCACTATAAGATAAATGTTTGAGGGTTTTTTACGATCAGCGCATTGAATTACTTTTGGTTTCATTGGTAAAAGGAATAAACTTTTTATAGTTTTCCAGGTTTTGGGATCCCTTGTTTCTAACATGCAGTTGAAAATATATTATATATTTTTGCCATGTTGTTCAACCTTTCTAAATAACTTCAATTTGTTCACAAATCTTATATCCAAAATTTCTTACTAGATTTTTTAAATATTCTCAATCACGTGTATTTTTTGAGTAGGTGTTGAAGGTGCAGATGCTGGCTTAGCATCTGTCTTAGAGTCATTGGAATTTTGTTTAAAGCTTCGGGGTTCCGAGGCTAACATCTTGGAGGATTTGTCCAAGGCAATTAATCTTGTTCATACGAGACGCAACCTTGTCGAGAATGACTGCATTTTACTGAACCATGCACACCGGATGCAACAAGATTATGAAAGGTAAGTTTTTCCTGATTTACAGTTTGAACAAGCCTCCTAGGCCCATTAGAGATCAGAACTGTTGAATATAAGACTGCCAATTTGAGGTTCATATAGTAAATTATTTTAGTGAATTATTGAATTGTGAATCATATCAAACCATAAATTGTAAGAATTTAGATAAAAATTTATAAAATTTGATAAACGATTTTCAATTTTTTAGAATAGTTTTGATATAAAAAATTATATAAAATAATATAACACTTAATTTAATAGCAAAATAATAGATGGAGTCAAAGGATGTTTATTTATAACAAAACCATATAAGATCATATCTTCCACTAATGATAATGTGTAAATTAATTTAATTAAGTATCACAATGAAATACTTCTTTGGGACCCCGCATGGTGGGAGTTTTGGCGCAATGGTAAAGTTGTTGCCTTGTGATCTAGAGGTCACAGGTTTGAACTGTGGAAACAACCTTTGCAAAGAAGGGTAAGACTACATACAATAAACCCTTTTCTGAGACCCTGCATGGTGGGAGCTTCGTGCACTGGCCTGACCTTTTTATTGCAACGAAATAAGCATTAGGACACTTTTATCTTTCAAAGCCTTTGACATAGAAAATTCATTATGGTCTAATGGAAGACAACTTAAACATAATATGACTTCAAATCAAAGGGGAGAAAGCATTTGAAAGATAAATCATTACTAACTATTGAAAACCTACTTTGATATGATATAGAAAAATCATTATCATCAATGTGAGAAATTCTATTTCAATTATCAGGTGTTTAGTTCACAATGTCTATCGTGAAGTCTACATCTCCATTTGATAAGATCAATATAAAATTTGTCATTTCTTTCTTCTTTTCTTTACAATAAATTTGATTTAATTTTAAGGATAAGATATTGGGATTTATTTAATTTCTTAATGGGTTAGATTTATTTTAATTGGTTAGATTTAATTCTTAATTAGGTTTCTTTCTTGTTTCCAAAATTGATTCATATTAAATCGGATTGAGTTGTTACATCATGACACTTTTGACACCCCCATGCCCATACACTTGATTATAAGAGTTGCAAGTCTCTTACTTGCTATTAAAGTACCTGCTTTGGTAAGTAACTCTTGGGGAAAAAAATTTCAAATAATCAAATCAAATAAATAAAAATTATTGAAGTGGGATGCGATAACAAGAGATTACTGACTTGAAAATTTAATTTTTATTTTCTGCCATATGTTAGTTCAATCAATATCTAGTGATTTCATTTTCCACCATATACTCCCAGAGCATTATATTTTCATTTGGTAAGCATGATAAAGCAGTAAAGAATTTAATTTTATTAAAAAACTTCTAAATCGTTAATTTTTATAATTAGTTGGAATTTTTAAAATAAAATTGTTTATTTTTTAAGAAAATTTTGTAATGTTTTTATTAGGATAATTAGAGTTTTAATTAAAAAGTCTGTTATTTTATAAAAAATAGGTCATGTTATCAAAGTATAAAAAGGGTTTAGGATTTCATGTAATAAATAAGTTTTGAGTTAATACAATTTACAATTTCCTTTTTTATATGTGAGAATTAATAACTTTTCTAGGCGAGTATCATATTTTATCCTTTCATTGTGTTGCATCAAAGTCCCAACTTAAAGTGGACATTACAACCGCTCAATCTTGTGTAAGCAAGTCTTTCTGTGACCATATTACGATAAATGTGAATCGCAAAATAAGTAAATAAATAAATAAAAAAAACTTGTTTACAATGAAAGACATCTCAATCTCAATAGAGCAGTAGATGTTTAAGCTAGTATTCAAAGAACCAACTGCGAAGAATTGAAATCTGTGAATTGAATTCATAAGTAAGAATATTGTTTTATATATGAATTGTATTGTATTGCATGACACAAACCATGAATCATATGGTTGAATATACTATATCATATCAACATTGTATATTGTGTGCTTCTCTCAATTCAAATTGTCTGTGACAATCGAAATCAATTATTAAAGTTGATTCCTCAATTGTTTATTGCACTAACAAATTAAACTGTTTTTTTTTTTTTTGGGGGGGGGGGGGGGAGGGGGTAAGAGGACTTACACGAAAAAGGATAGGTGCCAAAGTCCTTACTATACTATTTGACTCTAGATTTTTCGATAAAGAAAAGGCAATAATAAGATTAGTAGAAATTGACATGAATGATAATTTAGGTATTACTTATATCTGCCCAAATTTCAATATGACAATAAGGGATTTTACAAAATATATTAAGATAGTAGTCGAAGCAATAGGATACAGTGATTTCGTAGACAAAAGCATCTAATTGGATGTAATTTTCCTAGGAAAAACTATGAATAACATTAGCAACAACTTCAAAATACAGATAGATGGAATTATTGCCTATTAGTCAAGATTGCCAAAGCTACTTTATTCACATTTAATTTCTTTCTTCTTTTCCCAACTACAAGAATCCGTGGAATGCCAACAGCCAAATAGAAAGGCTACAGTACTGTTTGGGCATTTCAAAATACAACCAAGTGTAAGTAATTGATTAAGGATAGTTCTACTCCAAAGCATCTGTTGGCCAAAGCTCTCTCCACTTGGAGATTTCATCCTTGCTTTGCAATTTCCTGATCCCTCCATAAAATCCATCTGTTTCATTGCCTTCTTCCCTGTGATTCTTTCGATCAATGGATGCTTGTCGCCACCTTGAACCAGGTGTGTATTGGTTGAATTCAAGGATAATTTTATCTAGAAAACCAAACACCTAAGTAGCTAGTGAAATTAGCCACGTCTAACCATGTCTGAAACTCAAAAGTATTAACTAAAATTTTCATCCAAGGAATGTGGTCAAAAGAATTCAGTAGGTGCTTTCAGCTGTATATAATTCTTGAAATGGAATAGGATCGCTAATCTACTTACTGCTCAGTTGACAATGACAAAAATGCTCATTTCCATCACAAGATTCCAAGTGTCCAATAACTCCATACCACCAGCCTGCAAACAATTGAGTCGCGACATTGTTCACATCAACCAAGCCAATTTCATAACATGGCAATGCTGAAATCACTCACCATAAGGAAACCGCTTTTTCTTTCTCCATTGAATCTCCGTATGATCACCAGGACGCAACTCGCTGAGGCAATCCGAGATGTGAAGATCATGAGCGCAAGTATGCACAGGTGGCGTCCTCAACCTCTTCCACCCCACTCCTTCCTCTGTTACTAGGGTTCTTCGACCATGAGGAGGATGCCTAGACAAAACATGGATAAGAATTCAGTTAGTTATACTGGTTCCTACTATAAAGTAGAAAAACAAGACTCTTGAATGCCTTCCGCCGCAGGTATTTTGTATTTTTCAGTTTCAGAGCCTAATGAAGCTTGAAGTGCAGAATGTTTGTTATATGTCACCCAAACTGTCTTCAATTATTTTCCTCAATTTTGCAGTGGGACAAGCTAAGGAGATCAATTTGTGCATACCTTGCAAGAAAAGTATCGGTTCTGCAATCATATATAACTTGAGCATCGTAGCATGTTAACATGAAGCCCACATGCTCATGCTGCAGAAGCATTAAAATCTCATCAACTTCGTTGCGATGATCATGGTCATGATCGTGATCATTACCTCGCGGTTGTAAACCTGAGCTGGGAACCACAACTGACCACTCTCCAAGGACTGATACCAAGTCATGACTGAGTCAGGAAGCAGAGAGTTCTTCCTCGCCCTTCTCTTGAGCCAGGATATCGGCCAGATGCAAGAGAGCAACCACCCAATCCAATACTCGCCGTCGAAAGCGCCACCATCCACTCCTCTTGAGGAAGCCAAGTGGTGCTTCCACTTCCCGATCACCGCCGTACCCATCACCCTCCCCCATTTCTCCCGCATGTGCGTCTCCCACAAGTGGTCATTTCTGCACCTCCTCCTCAGCGAGCAGTAAACGGCGGCCATCATGGACAACCCGGACGGCGGAAGCCTCTCCAGCACCATATCCAGCACCAACTCCGGCAAATCCAGCAGCGACGTAACCGACAGCTCCTCGACGTTATCCACCCCATGGACGGAGCATTTATTCCTAGGAATCATCGGCAAAAATGCGATTTTTCGAGAGCTAATCGGCTTACACTTGTCGAAGAAAGGCAGGAATCGAGACTGCAGTTCACGCCATGGCGGCAGGGGGAAAGTTTTGGAGAGGAGGAGGACGAAGGGGAAGAATGATATAAGGAACAAGAGCATCAGATTTCCACAGCAGTAATCAAGAAAGAAATCCCAATTGCTCCAGAAGCAGTGGAAGTGAACCCACTTGGGCTTCAATGCATCATCATCTCCCAAATCAAAGAATCCAAAGATGTCTTCTTTTTTCAACCCTTTAAGTTGCAATGCAATGGAATAAAAATCGAGTCTCTGCCAACTTGGACACAAAAGAACAAGTGATTGCAGAGACATGAGAAGAAGGTTTCGAGAGATTTAGAGATCAGCGTAAAGTGATGGTTTCACCAGGATCCTCCTCCAACCTGCCAAATCCACACCAAAAATATGGAAGGAAGACAGAAACTACAAATGGATGAGAGAAGGAACCTAATTTCTCTCTCTATATATAGATTTTTAAAGAAATGAAAACAAACTTAAGAGAGAAAAAATAATTCTGAAGTTTGGTATCGTGGAAGGTTGGATTAGAGAGTGAAAAGTAGCCAGCTGCGCGTGAACACACGTACATCCATCATCCTCACTCACTCCATCGTGCTTTCCCTGCCAGTAATACCTTTGGTGGCTGTGCTATGGTAAATAGTTGGTAGATCACAAGACTGAACCAGCTGATTTATCATTCGTTCTATCTGGGCAGTGCAAATGCCTGTTTTCATTAAGGTAAACGGGAAAAGGGGATTTTTTTTATTTTCATTATTATTAAAAGGATAAACCATATTTAAAAATAAAAATAAAAATACTATATTTTAGCCGAAACACTGTTTTGTTTTGATAGATTATCGAGAAAATATGTGATTCCTTTTGTAGTAAAAGGTGATTACGTTTGCCCTTAGTGCTCCTCATCGTCGATTTCACGGTGATGGTAAAGAGAAATAAATCTATAGGGAAACTATGCCCCTTGACTGGTTGACTAGCATAGCGGAGGGTTTCTAAGCCCGAGTATGTAGTTTAGATCCTCATCGAGAATCGATCCTCACATCTCTTGTAATAAATCTACACTACGCTAGTCCCATCCCGTGGGCGACCTCCTGTCTTCCTCTTGCACATTTGTTTTAGGCTTACAATGCAGACATATGACTCTTGAATATTATTTTTTTATTCCAACGTAATATATTAGATTTTATCATATTGGTTCAAATTTAATAATCTAATTAATTTTTACAGATTTAAATTATTGAATATTGACACGGCCTAGATTTTCAATCCTTAAAGATGATGTGAGGATGGATTATATCCAAGCTGCAACAGTAAAGATCTTTGATTTTTTTTCTCTATCAAAGTTAATATTAAGTCAGACAACTACCAGTTTCTCAATTAACAGCCCTCTGATGCTTAAGTTAAAGCTTGTTTGTGGAAGAGAAGTAGAGAAAGTAAGAAGAATGCAATAGAAATAGCAGTAATGAAGAATGATTCAATCACCAGCCCCCGTCTCCTTCCTCCTTTTCCCCTTTTATAGAAGTGATGAAACATCTTTCTTCCTGCCCTTTCTTCCCCACGATGTCCTTTCTATAACTGACAGGAAGCATCTCCTATGTTAGAACTCATCATGGAAATGACAAGTGGCATGACACGATGTTCTTGTTAGGCCGTTACAGAAATACCCCTTAAAAGGCATCTTCTAATGATGATGTGGAGAGTCCTCGTTCAGTTATGATAATACACATATAGTGGCCCCTTGACCCTTTAATAGT
>JBAMHZ010088717.1:2822-16720 GCA_037177395.1 Alpinia galanga | reverse complement strand
AGGTCACCCTATTTCAGGATATCCAATTTACTTTCGTAGGAGGTCCTTATTGACCTCCTTTTGTCATTCCGGAGATCTGGACTCGATCCTATTTATCGCTCATGATACCATCCACTACTTATAGATTGAGCTTTCAAGTTAGTTTTAGAGGTCGGAGATCAGGGTTTGTCGATAAGTACTAGTCATTCTCTCATATATATATTCTGGTTGTGTGTTTATATGCAATGATCTAGCTAGAATTTTCCTCTCGGTTTAACCCGAAGGATACTGGCTGAGTCAAGTCCAACAACACACGGTTGGATAGAGTAGACATTGCGTGCAAAAATCAATCACAATCGGTACGTGTTATAAATGAAAATGAAGATCAATATATAAAAATTGTTAAATAATACACTAAGTTACTCTCTAATTCTAGAATTAGGGAGACCTCTCCATGATGAAGTTATAAAATATAGACATAGAATTAAAGTTTAGAAGGAATCCGATATAGACTATGCTCTGAATCTCCTATTGCTTTGGGCAATGGTGAAGTTTCCTCTCCATGGCGGCTCTCTAAATTGGATTGTTGTTACCAATCCTCGTGTCTTTGACTCCCCCTTCAATATTCTTTGATGTCGCCTCAGTTGGGGGCTTTAGGTATTTATAACTTTTGGATGCGGCTTGGTCTTTAACAAATTCCAAAAAAATAGGGCTGAGTCGAGTTGGTGCACCACGATCGTGCTAGGAAGCATGACCTGGCCGTGTTGGCTCTAAAACCCTAGTTCCAGCATGGGCAGCAGCTAGCCAGGACACGTTAGCATCTAGAAATCCAAGCTTTGATCTATTGTGTGATTTCTTCCGCATAATGTACCGGCTGTGGTGCGGACCATGGGTAGCCCGTGCTAGCAGCTGTGCCAAATCCTTTTTGTTTTCATCCAAAAGTCGAGCTCTTCGTATCCTATCAACAAATAACACATAAGAGCTGTCTTCCGAACTAAAAAGATGAAAATGCATGAAAGCAACGTAACAAAATGCAAATATACTAATGAAATGTCTAAGATAGATGCAAAACAAGTTTAAGTTTGGAAATGTAGACATGAATCACACGCAGCGGGCCAATTAGGTTGGGGGAGTCGGGGTGGGGAATGGTCTAAATGGGTTGGGCAGTCTAGAGGAGTCAATTAATCTAGTTGGGTCGGGTGAACCAATATTTAGTTAATCAAGTCCAAGCTAGTCAATTCAGGGTGACTTAGTTGTTATGTGATTCAGATGGGGAGAATCATTTGTTATATAGGCTATTGTTGGGGCAATTCATATATTAAAATTTACTATAAGTTGTTCGATTGCATGGTTCACATTTCAAGCAAATTATGTTGCTTATGCATCTAAATTATATTTCAGTAGAATGTTTTAGGTCATTGGCATTCTAGAATATTTACCTTGCTTAAGTTAAAGGTTATTAAAGTTTTTTTTAATCTAGTTTTCTGTGAATTATAATGCCACGTTTTGCTGTCAGATGGCACAGGAAACTGGACATTTCCTAGCTGAACTGAGATTTATGGAGCTTGCCCTTGAGCAGGTTATCTTAATTCTTTAAAAAATTCTTTCTGAGATGTAATTTGAAATTGCTCATATATTGTTTTTTTTAGATCTATTCTATCCTTCTTGATCTTTTACATTTTGTTTCCAAGAAATTGCAGGTTAATTGATCATTGTGAGAAAGGAAAGTGTTACTATATATATATATATATTTTCAAGACAAAGTTTGAATATGGATCAGGTGTATGAAAGAAAAATTCTGTTTCTAGCTTACCATCACACTTCCCCTGCATGAAAATTATGTTTCATAAGATGAAATTCAATTGTCCTTCAATTTATCTTGTGAGCTGTGGTCCTAATCTTGTCATGATTAGTTCACTCTTTATTGTATTATTGAAGTCACGAACTCTATGATTGTTTCTTTTTTATCAAGATTGTATACCTACTAGGTTATGTTCTATATAGTGCTTTAGCCTGCTCTCATGTGAATGTGTGTTTGCATTGACGTCAATTTAGTTGTTCAACATAAATTTCATTTTTTATGTCTCATGTTTTTGTATCCAAGGTTTAAAATATTGTTAGGTGTCAAAGTTTCAATTGGTAATTGGAACATGACATGTTCAGTACTGTGTCGTGTCGACAATTGGCATGCTTCATCACTCTTTAAAGCACACCTAGATGAACACAAATGATTTTTAGTTCTATAATTTCCTTTTATTTAGCTTGTTTACCACGAAGCTTGTTTACTACAAAGTATAAGCCTAGACAAATTATAAAATCAATTGGATGAAAATTTAAGAGTAATAAGTTACAAAAATATAAGAAGCGTTTCAATTAATGAATATACATTTCTAATATCAAAATGAGTGTACCGGGAGCATTGATTCTTATACCATGCTACTAAGATTAATCTTATAATTTTATAATTACATATTAAATAGTTCTTCCAAGATATCTAATATTTGAATTAATGTTTTCTCATGTCCATAAACATAACCTGGTAAACATTTGAAATTCGTATAGTTATAGGTACAAGATATGGATATATCTTGGTTTCTCTGATGTTTTTATCACTCTTCTTGGCACTCTTCTTTGCTATTGTTTGTGCTCCGGTTGGTGCATTTTCGCTTCCCTTCCCCTCACTTGTTAGTGTCTCATTTCCTTCCCCTATGATTGACACACAAAATTGAAGTATTAGACATGGTAAGAAAATCTTTCTATTGGGCCTAGTACCATTTATTGGTCCTTCTACTTTCTCCTCTTTGCTCCTTTTACCCATTGATTATCAGAATCAAAGGGTGAGATATGGCAAGAGAATCTTCCTGTATTGGTTGGCTTTGGGCAATGTAAGCCAAGATTGATCATGACTTGGTTGGTACCATTTGAACCTTCTCAACATGAAAATTGTAACATTCATCCATGCTGATACAATATCACCATTAATGGATAACTAGAATGATACTTTTTAGTTGTGCCGACAAATATAGTTTTGTACTTGAATGTGTGTTTGTACCTCATTCCTTTTCTGAAAAAGAATGCATCTCAAGGCAACATAACATAACCTGATAAAGCCCATAGCTCCAAAAAAATTTCACCACTAGATCGTTGATTGGACAGATAAGTCAAAGTATGGATGAATGAGAGGACACATGAACTCATGTATCCATTCTTTCATTCCTTAGGTTGGAAGAATGGATGAATCAGGTTGAATAAGTTGAAGTTTAAAGATTCTGATCTATTAATTTCCAGTTCATTCACTTTGGGTGGACATAGGAGGTGCAGATTATATAAATTTTTTACATATATTTTACCCTCAATTTTATTTTATTTGATTTCTTCTTATAATCAACAATAATTCTCAATGCTTGACTTTGTTGACAACATCGGTTGATTTCTTCTTTTCACATTGTCTAAAACCTCTATGGTTCTTAAATAATATCAAGAAGACAGGTTAGATTTTCCATTCCTGCAATGTATTTATCCTAATAATCTCCTAGTTTATTTACATTTCTACCATTTTTCTTTTCGCACATAGTTTTCCTATGTGTTTTGAAGTCACACTAACACATCATTTGTTTCACATAAAGAGGAAATATTTTCCCCTTTCTCTAATAAGGGTGGAGGACTCATGAATGAGGGTGAAGGGTAGAGGAGGGATTTGTCTATGTTGGAGATTGCTAAGAGCCAGTTCATCTTGGATGGGTTGAGTAAGCTAGATGAGTTGTGTCAGCTAGTTTGATGAGTCCAATCAGGTTGGTTGACTGTTGGTCTAAGCAGGTGGGTGACCGAGTGGGCTGAATGACCAAGGGTGGGTTGCTCGAATTAGGCAGATTAGGCAAGCATGATTAGGTGGGTATGAATGATCTAGATGTTCCAACCAAGTGAGCTGAGCACTGGACGAGTCATGCAGGTCACATATTTTGTCACTCATCCATATCCTTTAAGTAAAAAAGCAGTAGTATAATTAAACAATATTTAAACATCCTTGGAACAATATTTAACAATTATTGCAGGAAACAAGTGGAAGGATAAATAAAACAATATTTAGCCACTTATTTACATGAAGGATAAGATTAGTTGGTGGAAGGCTCATGTAGGACATCGAAGGATTCAAGGATGAGAGTGGAGGCCTCAGGAACAATGGTAGAGAGTAGAATGCAGAAAAGGGTTTTTGAGTGGAGGGTTGCCCATTGGGGGAGGAAAATGATTTCCACTCATTTTGAGATAGACTCATTTTCCTCCAAAATTCCCATATTTTCATTGACTATGTTTTACATTGTACCAAAGACTGGAAAATGAAAAATATTTCTTAAGAAAATATGTTACACAAAACAAGCAGAGCCTAAAACTGATAAGTTGCTACATGCTAGATAGAATTGTGTTTTTTATATTTTCCAGAACTTATTTTGTTGCCGCCTAGAAATTTATTTGGTGCATGTGGCTGCATGAAATATAACCACAGCGGAATGGTCTTCCCTTTACTTATTGCTTTAATTGTTATCATTGTTAGTTTCCACATCATATGCCACAAAGCTGCACGAGTTATTCTCAAACTAATTAAATGTTTCTCTTTACAAATTGAAAGAGAGTTGGGAATATTTGAAAGTTAGTTGGTTGAATGAAGAAAACTGGAAAGGAGTTACGGAGAGGAGGTTATTATTATTATTATGATTATTTCAATTTTAGTTATCCTACTTCAACTTTCACTCCAACTGAATGGGTGAATTGATGGAGGAATAAACTAGTCGTTCCGTTCGTTCATCTATCTCAATGAATGAGTGGAAGAATAGATTAAACACTATTCGTCGACTCGTTCATTCATCCATTTTCTGGTCCTCTCAATCTGTCAAAAACACCACAAGAAAGACTTAAGTGCTATTTTGAGTGAACAGATATTTTTTGCTATCTTATAGGCCTATTTTTTCTCATACTACAAATATGAAGCTCATTTTTTTGGTTCTCTTAATTCATCAGGCTAGGCTTGCACTTGAAAAGCTAGAAGTTCCAGTTGGGTAAGTATAGTGTTTCTTTGTGTGATGTTTGTTTACCATTTAATTCTTTTAACTCGGTGGATGGTTCATCATGTTATCAATTATCATTTCCCTTTCTTAATAGTGATTTATGTCATGATTGTGTTAGATTTCCAATAAGTTCTCTGGTCATTTTTACTTGGACTGTTCCTTGGGAAACTCTACTAATTATTGTTAATGGATTGCTGTCACTTAAAACGATCATGCACTTAAAGTTAGCTCTATTTTGCGTAGTCTTAACTCTTCCAAGCTTAGATTTGTATAGAATTTGAAATATATGTTCAATGGAATTATTTTTTGATAAAAGTAAATTGGCGATCCATTTAATGTCAAGTGCATTAATGCCCCTTGGCAACATGACATTGCACAAGATAGGTGTGTGTGCCTCAATTGGGGATTTCACAATAGGTGGGCAGTTGTATAAGTTAAACCAGCACAATAAATTAAATGTGTTTTGGGTTTGAAATATAACTTTAAATTATTCCTACTTGTTTGAAAAATATAATTTTACTTTTCCTACTTCTAGCACTTCTAGTACACTTAGTCTAGTTTACCAACCTTAATGAGAGTAGGTTGTTGCAAATCCTATAGAAAATGTCATCTTTTTATTCTAATTATTTAGCAACAATTAAAATTTTCCCCATCTTATAAGTGATGTTTGAGTCCAACTTTGTGGTAATTTGCACCTTGACCTTTTTGTCCATTGGAAGGATCTCCTTAATATTGATGACACTACGATCATGAAAGAGGGCGAGCTTCACAAGTTGGCATCTAGCTTATTTTTTGGCATTCCACAAGTGCCAAAATAGGCTTTCCTCAAGAACTTTGCTTGGATGTACCCTATCATACTTAGGTCAGTTGGAAGACTTAATCATGATTTCTTTTCTACCATCTTGATGGGATCAAGATTTTCTTGGTGGAGAATTATAATGCATTTTGTTCATGTTCTAAAATGTAATATTATTTTTGGTCTTTATTTACTTTGGAAGAAAAATATAATATAATTTTATCTTTATTTAGTCTATATTATCATAATTATTTTTTCTACTTTTGCTATTACTATTATACCTGATCCACTTAATCTGATTCCAAGTGAAACTAAGGATTTTATAAACATATATAAAGAGGTTCCTATCCATGTGAAGCTTAGATAAATAAACTACTAGTAACTTAGTTTATGTATTAATTAATGTGATAATACTATCATCTAGGTAGATTGTGACAATTGCTATGACGGTGACCTAATCTCAGGTGTTGTGAAAAAAATCATTTTCTGTTAGTGGAGAAACTATTGGTTTCTCACATGCTAGCAATGAGGAGTAGTTTTGGGCTACAAGTTAAACCTTGGATCTAAGAACATCATGTTAAGTGTGGGATAGTGTGACACCTTAGTTTGGCTCCATAAGGATGAATAATTGTGATCCAATTAAGAGGATTTATAAGTAGTCTTATAAATTTAAATGAGAAAACTAGTATACGTTGGATTTAAGAATTTGGAAATGGTTGAGCCTAACAAAATTTCAGTCTTTATCTTGTTTGGGTGGGCCGCCATGTAGTTCTTTATTTGTTATATTTTCTTATTGATCGAGGCATGCAACCTTGTTGGCTCACATTTCAAAGGCATGCATACCTGTTATTTGCTTCATCATTCTGTCATCTGATCATGCAAGAACTTAGGATGATATTAAGTTTCTAGCTCTGCTGCTATGGATTTATTTTTTTCTGATACCATTTAAGGCAAGTGTCCAAACTGTAGCCTTATCATATACGAAGGATAAATCTGCTTTTAATTGTTAAGGTGGCATTGTGTGATTTTGAATTTTGTGCCAAACTATGTTTGGTTTGTTAGACATGTTTTCTGGAGCTCACAATATATTAAGGTAGGGTGCAATTGTTAATGTAAATAATACATGATTCTAGAAGCTTTTGTGATTGTAAGGGTTTTTCTTGTTACTCATTTACACTTCTTTTCTGTACAGCTACACGTTTATATTTTAAGGCAGCTGATGTTGACTATAATCGTTGTTCCTCGGATACATTTATGTATTTTTTTCCAATTTCTGATTAGTCTGATGTTGAGTACTACCATTGTTCCTTGGATACTTTTGGATGTATTCCAACTTTAGATCTCAATATTTGAGGACAAGCCACTTTCATTTACTTTTCTTCATCACAAGTTGCAATGTAACATCATAACCATGATAACATTTACTTGGAATACCAGTTGTTTTAGGCACCCTGTTTTGTTATTTACAATTTTTGTTCCGTTAGGTGTGTTATAGTGAAGGATGAAAAAGTAATCTCTTCAGGTAGCAACCATACCTCTGCAACAAGGAATGTATGTCTCAGATCTATTCTACTTGTGTTCTTTATATATATACATACATTTATATATATGTATGTATGCGGATATTCCTTTTCTTTTGTTTCCTTTTTCACTGATTGATTTTGCTAGCTTGCTACATTTATTGAAATTGTAACTCAAATCTGATATGTAGTTTCATGTCCTTTCAAATTTTATTTGAGTTAAAAGGTGCCACTAGCATTTCAGAATCTACATCCATTACCTAGAGTTCTTACAAGCCTCTTACTGATTGTAGTATCATCAGGCAAATGTATGGTGTGTCAATATCATGTCAAGGACGGCAAGTTAATTTGTTTTGAAGCTTTATTAGTTACTTCTTGTTCAACTTAACCAAAAATTGCTATATTTGCTCTCTCCAACCACCCCCCTCCTCTCCCTTCTCTCATGGATAACCCTTAACGTGTGTAATTAACTAATTTAGTGAATTCCATTTGCTACTTAATTGATACCTTCACTCGTTATCATGTAGATCTTGATGTATAATAGATTGATCTATGCTCACACATTATTTCCATACCATGGCAATTTTTTTGTCAATTAGAAACTCACGTTCTCTCCCTATTTTTACCTTTGCCCATGATATTCAAAATATATGGAAATTGGATAAATAGTGGCATTCTTTTTTAGTTATACAAATAACAACATTGGAAGGTTGACAATAGAAGCTATACATCTTCTCTAGCAACTAATTAAAATATATTGGGAGCAAAAGCAAGACTTACATATGATATTCATTGACTTAGAAAAAACTTATGATAGAGTCTCAAGAAAAATTATATGGAGAACTCTAGAAAAGAGAAGTGTTAGTGTAACATATATTGAACTAATTAAGGATATGTATGAAGAAGTAACGACTAGAGTGAAAACTTTAGGCAGATTAACTTAAGCATTTCTAATAAAGATAGAGTTACATCAAGGATCAGCTCTAAAGTCCATATCTTTTTACACTACTTATGGACGAACTCACTGGACACATTCAAGATAAGTACCATAGTGTATTTTGTTTACAGATGATATTATTTTGGTAGATGAGACACGTGAAAGAGTAAATGCTAAATTAGAATCTTGGCGGGAGTGACAGGTTTTACGCTTAGTAGAGTAAAGCCAAAATATATGGAGTTTAAATTTAACAATATTAGATATAATGAGACAAGTGTTAAGATAGGAGATGACAAATTATCTAAACTGAGAGCTTTAAATATTTAGGATCATTTTTGCAAGATGATGGAGGAATTGAGAGAGATGTTTTAAAAGGATCCATATAGCCGATCCCACCTAGTGGGATAAGACTTAGTAGTTATTGTTGTTGTAAATAGCAGCATTGGAGAAGAAAATTTGTGAAATTAAATTCAATTAGTCACTATTTTTGAATTCTTTGGGCAAATAAATGCTCTTTACAAAATCTAAGTATCTCAAACATATCATAGCATAAATCATATGATAAACGTTGAGCCGACATTATATGTCTACCAATTTAGTTCCTGATTGGATCTTTCACCCTTGTTAGGTTTTATTTTATGAAAATTTATTTTAGAAAAAGAAGTAAAACCATCTTCCTAGGAGAAGCTTGATTCTACTGGGAAATTGTTTGTTAGCATGGACAAAAGATCTTACATTGGATCTTGAATTTCCATAAATCATTAAATTAGTTGTGTACTTGTGAAAAATAGTTTAGTGGAGTAGGTCTTTAAAGAAAGTGACAGACACTGCTTGTAGTAGTCAATATTTCTGCCTGTCTTACATCACTTAGAAGTTTACTCAGGACCAAACCTCTTTGTATGCTTTGCTGATCAAATTTTACCGGCACCAACCCCATCATATTCATTTAGGTTCTGTTTTCTTCTATGGAAGGAAACAGTTAAGGAAAAAAGAGGATAGAGAATAAAGTCATATGAAAAGTATTGAAAAATATTTTCCTTATTTTAGTTTCCTCAGTGAGAAAGTAAGAAGTAGATTTTTTAATGTTACTTTTGGAGGGAGGAACAGAAAGAGGAAGATAAACCTAAATTTTAAAATTATATATCTATATATAATTAAAAAATAAAATTTTAAAATTTAACTTTCTCTTCCTCTTTTCTTCCTCCAAAGTAACTAGGAAAACTCTACCATAAAATAAAAAGTAGATTTGAAATTAATTCTTTATAATTATGAATTTTGATCTCCATTATTTCTGAAAACAAAATTTTCATCCAAATTGAATCTCTCTCTCTCTCTCTCTTTGCTAAAGAAAATGGAGAAGAAGTTCTAGCCCAATTCTATTTTTTAGGATTCTTCTAATAGGTTCTTTCCTATATACTTGTTACTCTTGTATGCCAGTCATGTATTCCTCGCTGGAATTGTTTCTCCATAGGGAAGTGAATCGAGTAGTTTGCTCTTATCATGCAAAGTTTGTCAGTGTTATGTTTATTCTTACAATTTTTAGTTAATTGCCATTAGACAAATTTCACTTGTCCAACTCAAGATGGTTAAATGCTTAAAAGATTTTCGTATGTCTTGTAAATTAGGCTGTTTAATTGGGTGAATATTGATGCCAATCTTTTCCCCTTGGATGTTCAGGCTACTAGACATGCAGAAATGGAAGCTATTGATACTTTGCTCGAAGAGTGGCAAAAGATTGGTTTTGATCAAATGGAAGTTGCAGATAGATTGTCAGAATGTGATCTTTATGTTACCTGTGAACCATGCATCATGTGTGCAACAGCCTTGTCCATTCTTGGTTCGCTAAAGCTACCCTGTTTGTATTTTTGTACTTATAGTTACTGCACTGTTATTTGTTTCTCTTAATGGCTTTCATATAGGCATAAGGAAAGTATTTTATGGCTGTGCTAATGACAAGTTCGGAGGCTGTGGATCTATTTTATCCCTTCATGAGATCACTGAGAAATTGCCAAGGTTTACTTTCGAACTAATCCTTTTTTCCCTTAAAGGGACAATGAAATTTAAACATCATTTGGCTGAACTCCATGACAATTCTATATCTTGTATAGAGGGCAAGAGGGACTCGCAAAGTTAATTACAAGTCTGCCTGGCGCTTTCTTTTGTTTTGAGCCCTTGCTTACTCTCTTTTCTTATTTTTGATGAAAAAGTAATTTTCTTAGGCTTCTCATCTATGTGATTTTCTGCCATCGCAATGGTTTGAAGCTTCTTTGGACAAAGAAATCTGAGAATTTAACAAAATGAAAAAGGAAAAATGCATGTTGTAGTTACTCCTCATCTATGTAGCATGTATCGGTTTTATATTTCTTGGCTTGTTGAAGAGGTCATTGAAGTAATTAAGCATGTCTTACTGCTCCTTGATAAACCTGTGCCTATTTCTCTATAATTTACACCTTCCATGAATATTTCTTAGCCATTATTTTCATATTTTTTTTCCTTTATCTTAGAAAAATCGTTTTCAAGTTTTGTTGAGCCAAGTTCATAGTTCTCTTTACTGGTAGAGGTGCTTTACTGGCCAAGGGCTTTGAATGTCAAGGAGGACTTATGGCGGATGAGGCTGTTGCTCTTTTTAGGTGTTTCTATGAACAAGGAAATCCAAACGGTAACTCCCACCAATATATTTTTCTTATTTAATATTATCCATATATGATTTATTTGAATCTCTCTTGACAATCAACTTTGTTAAATCAATCAATCATTATATATTATGTGAGCCCATTTATTTTTTTAAATATTTTTGTCTGTATTTATCAATGTTATAATTGAAATCCTGCATCAATAAAGAATTATATATTATGTGAACCCATTTATTTTTTGAATAATTTTGTCTGTATTTATCAATGTGATAATTGAAATCCTCGAAACTGGACCTCATGTTAGCGGGATTGGATGCAATTTCTGATAATCATTTCCTATCTAATTAACTGATCTATGAACTTGTTTGTTCTTTGAAATTATGGGGTGAGCTAGGTAAATAACTATTGGATAGATTCTCAATCCAACTGTACATATTTGAAGGAAGATTCATTTTTTCCTTTTCACATCTAACATGAGGTCTACCTATAACTTGTTGGTATCATGAATTTTATAGACAACAAATTGTCCTGCCTGCTTCTCTTTGTTGTTAAAATAATTACTTGTTCATACCACTTTCTCCTATTGACGTTGTCATACTAATACTCTGATATTTTATTTATTGCAGCTCCTAAACCTCATCGACCAGTCCGCATCTGTCAATCCACTGGATAAGTTTCTTTTTCATCTCTTCAAAATTGCTTCGACTCCGTCTATATGGTTTCCAATTTGTTCTAGGTTGAAATGCTGTTGTAATCCATGATATTTATTTTCGACAACATTGTTTGAGGCCTAATCACATTTGAGGACAGACAACGGTGGGAAGTGAGGTAACAATCACTCCTTTACATCATTTGGTATCCACCTTTAGTGTTTTATTACTACAGCCAAGCTTTATATCTCTAGGTGAGGTTAGCTATATAAATTTTCTTACATCATTGAACTCTATCACTTATTATATTTTCATCTATATTTAAATATATTTTATTTTATTTTATCATTGCTAACTAAATTTTTTTACGTCTTTTTTTTTTTCATTTGATTTGTATATTTGTAATAGTTTTATATTACTTAATTAGAGCATTTATTGATCGTCTAAGTAGATGTCTGTATCATTTTAAACATATCTCTTGGAGTTTCTCTTCAATAGTTGCAATTCCAACTCTCTAATGTTTTTATTTTTTTTATTTTATCCATTTTCGTATGTTCGCATAATTACCTTAACATCCTCATCTCTGTAATTTTCATTTTTGCTTATGTGCTCGAGTTATAATTTAACATTTAACTTCATATAATATAGTAAGTCTAATTTCCATTTTAAAAAAAATTTATTTAAATTTTAAATGCATTTTATGATCACAAAGAACATTAGATGCTCTTTTGTATTTCAATTATCCTGTTTGTATTCTATGTAATATATCTTTCTCAATCCCTCTATTCTTTAATATAAATAATTTTAAATATTTAAATTTTTTAGTTACTGACATTTTATTATCTTCTAATTTAACAATTGTTTTATTGTATCTAATATTGTTAAATTTAAATTTTATATATTTTATTTTTACTCTGTTAATTCTAAAACCTTTCACTTTTAGCATTTTTCATTCCCACTAAGATGATAGGATTGACGCAGTGATAGAGAAGGGAGGTAAATATCGTTATTTAATTTTATAGAGTTGATAGTAAACAAACAATCAAATTAATCAATATATATATGAATTTAAGCCGTCGAAATAAAATGACAATTGTTTAACATGGTTTGGCTTCCTACTAGGTTTCTATTTCACGACCTATGATTCGTCATGTGGATTAATTGAATCCAGTGACTGTTATATTTTCTCTTTTTCAGAAGATCTCGAGATGAAGAAATCTCTTATAAAAAATAAATTATAGTAAGAGCAATAATAAATAAGATAACTAAAAAATTATATCAAAATACATAAAATTATCTTAAGAGGGAAGATGAACAAATTGCTTAATGATTGTTTTGAGTTGATTGAGCATTCTTTGATGATTTCATTGATTCGAAGCTACTGTTGATTTTCTCTTTTACCGACCTTATCTTGTGACTTAGATGTCTTTTCGGATGCTCTTAGCTCAACCTTGATCAAGTTTGACTCCTCCGACACATATTCACTTCCAGTCGCCCATACTGCTTTTGAGCACCCGGATGCTTATGTGGTAGCACCTCAGCGACATTTGATCGATCCAACTGCTAGTCTTCATTTGTCTTCAATCACTTGATTTTCTTTCGATCGCTTAGACACTGATGTGATGCAACACCGTTGATTCTGATTCACATTTTTTTAGATAAAATTTGCCACATCATCATGCATTTGGATTTGACCTTGTCGCTCGGATCTGATACAAGCACTTAGATTCATCTGATCTAATTGATCTGATCCAACTTGTAAACCTGACTTCCTACATCACAGAATTAACACAAAAGAATATGTATTTAAGTTGCTTAGTTGTCTCATTTTTTACTTGCATCAGAATGATGTCTAATTCAAGTTTATCCTGTGCTTAGAAATAGTGACTCTGTTATTTTCTAAAACAAAAGATCACTCAAGCTTACCTTACTTGGACTTTTAAGACTTATCTTGCCTGACAGCTTCATGACTTACATTGTTTGAAACTTTGAGGACTTGCCTTCCATGCTTGTGACCTCCAAGACTTGCTTTGCTTGGGACCTCCAATTGCTTGGGACCTTTACATTAAGTGATTCCTTCATCTTTCTAGCTCTAGATCTTATAATTGGGCCTTCAATAATGTGTAGTAGATCATCATAAACAATCTAAAATGGGATGCTCCTTTTCTTTCATGGTATTAGCTTGATTCTCATCATTAGCATTTTTAACTCCATCATTCCCCCTCTCCTCAAAATGATTCATCCTCAAATCTTTATCACCTAAATTAAAGGGAGAAAGATTAGAAACATTGAATGTAATACTTACATTATACTCACCTGGCAA
>JBAMHZ010088515.1:0-16729 GCA_037177395.1 Alpinia galanga | reverse complement strand
GATGCCTCAGGAGGGACTAAGGCGCCTTCAAGTGGATAAAGACTGAGTTTATCGAATCTTATCAGGGCTAACTGAGGCTCCCTAGCTGAACTGAGGCGCCTCAGTTGCCTATAAAAGAAGGCTCCGAACAGTGTTTTAAATTCAACTTTTTGCGATCATCCAAGTGCTACTACTACTCACCTATGACTCCGCTGTGTCCAACTACTGTCGAAGAAGTGACACCAACCTACAACTTCACTTTTCATTCCTTTATTTTTGGTTGGGTAAAATTCTGTACTTATTTTTATTACTGCATAAGGAAAGGATATGCTTGTTATCTTTTTCTCTTTTTTGTATTTACACTTCTGTTGCGGTTGTTTCTTCTCATAAAATTGAGATTTACTGGCTGTCACTTCATCTGCACAATGTGCGTTTACATATTCCAAAGTCATTTGTCCCAAATCCTGATGCATTGATTCACACCAGATTTTGCAAAAATTTATCCGTTTATTTTTGGTGCAGCACTTTCTGAGTAAATTTTAACCATATACTAGGGTTGGACATGAGTACCTTTTCTTGCTATACCATCTTTTTTGTGAGGGAATGAGAGCTTCCACTGGCACTAGCATGTACACATGTCTGACACTGACCAGGTGTATCACAGGCCTAAACAATGTTGTCATAGGCCATCTTAGCCTGAGATGGTTTTGACTCAAGCATACTATGGCCCCAATCATGGCCGTCCTTGTCCGACTTAATAGTCTAGACAAAATATTTATAGAAAACCTTAAATTTTTTATAAATGTATTTGGAAATGAAAAGCATTAAAAAAATATATATTTTTATTATAGCTTATTACAAAGCAAAATAAGACTGTGTATAATAGATCATTTTTCGGGACCTCGCATGACGGAAGCTTCGTGCATCGGACTGACCTTTTTTTTTTCTCAAGGAAATATATAATTTACAAGTTACACGATTTAAATAATACATATGACTGAAATGTAATTATTATTGCTGCCTTAGTGCCTTTGCTCTTCGGAATATGATCTAAAAGTATGGGGAATGACTGACTCGTAATATATAGAGCTAATGGATCAACATATTTCTCGAACGAATGAGCATGAAGCGTCCTAACTTTAACACAAACCCTCATGCCTGTTATGACTTAGAGGTGCAGGGCTGGGTTAGCTCTATTTGTATGTTGCAATGAAGTTCATTATGACTTAGGATACGAGGCTAGCTTTGGTACCATGCTGAATTAAGTTGGAGCTCATTTTGTCCTAAAATGACTAGTCACTTTAGAGTTGAATATGCTTCTAATACATAGACATAATGGTTCACCACACTTATTCATATGGAACAAATGAACATTGAGCATCTTAGCTGCATCATGCTGCCCCTCTTGATCATCATGGCTCAAATATGCCATGTTGATGAGGTGGAATTTATTCTATCCAAAGAAGACTAGGCTGCTGAGAGAGGATAACCTTCTAATATATTGACATTGGATCACTATGCTTGTACATGTAGGACTAATGAGCATGATGCATCCTACCTTCAAGTTCCATGTGCATCAACTCACAACTGTTCTATATTAAATAAAGATGTGATTAGCTGCTGAATTTAGACATATTCAATTGTTCTGTACTGTGGTCAATATAATTTTGATTCATGCAGGCAATATGGTGTGAGGGAGAGCAAGGAAGTTACAGTGGAGGGAAGAGTCCAGTTTGATCTGTTTCAGGTTCTTATATGAGTTAGCATATAATTGATTTGTTAATGTCTTATTGGTATGTTTCTTCTTCTCTCTTTCTGAAGGCTATGCAAAGGGATTACAAGCTTAGTTCATATTCTCTTAATTCAGTCTCGGCGCATTTTCTTGGGGAGCAAGTAAGTTTTGCCATTTATTAAAGTTAATAAATGAGTATACTTTTGCCTTTTTATTTGGGTCATAATTTACCATGTCTCATAAGTCAGTTAAAGCTATAGCTGCAGTGTACAGTTGTCCTGTTTTTTCTGTACATTATGGACAATGTTAATTCTAGTAACAATAACATAATGTAACACAACATTTATTTTTCACAACCCCACTATTTGGTATTTCTTCCCAACCAGTTAGCTGTGGGAAAGATTAACTGGTAGAGATCTTGCACGATATTTTCCTGTGGTTTCTGCTGCCTCCTTTTTTTTTGCTAATGAGAACCCTATTATAACAAGTGATTAGAACTGAAAACAAAGCAAGCATAGTAGTGGAAGCTACTAAAATCAGTTTGAGCTCAACTTGATCTCTTAACAAGCTTAAGTATTGGCATTAGTTTTTGGTAGAACTCTTTTTGAGCTAAGTTTCAACGGTACATAGCTCAATTATAGTGCATAAGTTCATTCTCTGTTTATGAATTGTCTTGTTTCTCCTGAAAATACATATAAGCAAACTTAATCCCCCAGAGTTTCCCCTGCAATGAATCACTTTGAGGTTCTAAATATATTTTTATAGATGATCCTCTATAGTATTTTTTTCATGCCCATTAAAGTTGTGGGTAGTGATATTGAGTTTGGCTTTATTTGGGTTTTTAGATTCAATTGACTTCAGCTTGAATCAAACTCAGCCTTTGATGAGTCTTTGATCTTGAGTACCTATATTAATTGAAAAGTGTAGTTCTCCGGTTGGTCTAAATTTAAATGAGCCAAGCTCAATTTTGGCATGACTAGCAGCCATGTTGGTTCTCAAATCCTTGCAGCCCTACTAGTGATTTGAATCAGAATAAGCACAAAATTGGATCATACACTTTTGTGCAAAAATATAATGAGAGGAATCATGCTAACTTCTATGAGGACACCATATTCTGCAAAATGGGAGAATTGAAAAGTTAGAATTTTGGGGATCCTTGATCTATTACCATTTCCTTCTAAGAATTAACAAGTAGAATGGTGCCCTTGTTATCTGTGTTATTACATCTGATTGTAAATTATGAAGAAAAGATAATACTTTGTCAGTCCTTAAATGCCATTCATTTGTTGACTCTGCTGAGAAAATGCATGTACAATGTTGACTAGTGAGTACATTAAATTGCTGTTTGAAGTGAATATTGCTGCATTTTGAAGAAGCTTGTTTTTAGGATTAAGAATATAGGGAGAGGTTTTAGTTTCTTTGTTTTAACTTTGAAAATGAATATAAAATGGAATTAAATTTATTCAAAAGGCAAAAAGACATTGTTCATTTGAAAAAATACATGCCTTTATTTGATTTTGAAGTTCAAAGTGCATGGTATTTTGGCTGTTAATTTGGGGAAGAAAGTATTATACTACATCCATTGAGAGATAATCATTACATATATAGAGGACAAATTGCATGGTATTTTGGCTGTTAGTTTGGGGAAGAGAATATTATACTGTATTCATTGAGAGATAATCATTACATGAGTATATAGAGGACTTGTGATAAAACCCTGTCTAGAACTAGCAATGGGGTACTACTAATCACTGAGCCCATTAATCTAACACCTCACTCCCATTCAAGTTGGAGTATGGATATTAACTATGTTTAGCTTGTTGCATAAACTAGTAAAACACATGGCAGATTCTTCACTGTGAATCCATGATAGATTCTTCTCTGTCTAATATTCTTTGCAGAATGTACATGTAAAAGCTCCTAGTCTATATGACTAGGATTTCATATAATGTCAAAAGTGGGAATAAATGCTTAATCCAATTTTTTTTCGAACCTATGAATAATTAGGGAATTTTTTTTTTACCTCTTTCACCTGTTTGGATGCATACTATATCTGCTTGTTGCAGGGTGTCTTCCCATTTAATTGTTCAGTTGTATTCTTCCTAATCACGAAATGAACCAATTCGGTCTTTGATCGTGAGACAAGTAATTTAAATAAATGAACCACCATGGGGTGTGTTCCTGTTTCTGCTGACAGAATTCTCACTAGTGTTTTTTCTTTCCCTCTCATTTAACCCTTTTTTTTTTGCAGAAAGAAGATGTGCATCATTCAATAATATCCGACCTCCAAAATGGTAATCCAGAATCTAGAAGACGGCTAGCTGTCTACTGTTTGAAGGTTCATTAATGACTTCATTTATTATGTGTGCCTGAGATATTCTTAGAATTTGTGTTTGCTTTGCCTGCAAAGTTACTATTGCTTGGTTGCATCTGGAAACTTGGTCACTGTTAGGAATATCAAATCGTTCTCTGTTTACAGCTTAAGCTTTTGGGGTAAATGGTTAGCCAATTAAACTTTTAACTTGGTATCAAAGTGAATTATCCAAGGTCTAAGGTCTAAATCTTACCAGTATCATAATATCACCTCATATATACTTGGTTTTGTCCAATAAAATCCAGTGAGTCTAGCCACATGTGAATGGGTGTTTTAAAAATATAAAAATTGATATCTTTCTTAACAAACTTACCCTTTGGGACAAGTGGCTGGCAAATTAACTTTAACAGTCTCTAATCTTGGCTGCTAAGGTAGACACTAGATTCTTTGGTATATCTGAACCCAATCAGATGTTAGATATTACCTGGTGGAGCTACTTATTGTATTCCTTGTGCAAATAAAATGGTGGCCAATGTTTGCAGGAAACAAAACTGCTTTATGCATTTTACTTTGCATGGATCGCCCACATGCAACATAACTATCTATTTGATGTGCGCAACTAACTAGTAATATTTAAACTACATTTTGTCACAAGGTAATATACAATGCTAGATTTCGATAGACAGCATGGGTGTGTATTAGTTGCTTATTCATTTGATCAATATTTTCTTCAATGAACACATAATATTTTCCTCCATTGCTTTTATTATGCATGTTCTTCTTTCCCTTTTACCTTTTTACTGCTCAAGCTTTATTTATGCCTGCCATGAAAAAAAACTTCTTTTACACCTAAACATCCTGAAAACTCAAAGAATAGGCTTTGCAAAATTTTTAAACATATATGTTTGTGTATATGATTTGGCGATGTAAGAGCACGATAAATATGCATATTAATCAAGGAAGAGGGAGTCCAAATGATAAAATAAAAAACATTCATTTAAATAATAGATAATAATATATTATGAGATCATGCTCAATGCAATAGGAGCTATATATCCAACCCCACTTAGTGAGATAAAGGTTTGGTTGTTGTTGTATTTGTTTATGTATATGAAAATTTGATTGAAGTAACTAAGATATTTAAGTTTGTCCTTTCTATGAAGAGATTGGCTTAGTTGAAGGAAACTTATCCACACTTGAATACGTTGACCATGGAATGCAAAGATGCATGTTTAGTTGCTTCTTTTGATGCATGCAGACACACATCAGACTGATTTCATGGCAATCTTCTTATATTTGATTGCAATGTCCTGTCTAGGTACACAGTGGATACATACAGTTTGGTATGATGGTCCTTTACTGTAGTTGTATTCAAGAGAGTGACACATATTTGAATAGTGAGTTGATTCGAAGATGGCGGAATCTAATCTTTTGTTTTACGAAGGAATAGAGATGCTCTGGGCAATCCCATGTTTTAATGCTTAGGGCCACTTTTCACTTTCTAAAACTGGCTTTGAGTGACTTGAGACCACTTGTTTTTTCCCCCAAGATCTAGTTATTTAGTATTATATTATCTCATCCATGTTGCTGGACTTTTTATGTTATATATGCAGGATGCTTATCTTCCACAACGGCTTCTGGACAAATTGATGTACATTTACAACTATGTGGAGATGGCACGAGTTACTGGTGTGCCAATAGCATTTTTACTTGCAAGAGGCCAGAGCATCAAGGTGACAACTTATATTTTTTACCCTTATCCTGGATAATAAAAATGCCCCCTCTAACCTGGATGACTTTCCTTCAGGTTCTTTCTCAACTCCTAAGGAAAGCTAAACAGAGGAATCTTGTTATTCCAAATGTCAAAGGGCAAGGATCTGCTCAAGAAACTTATGAAGGTGCAACTGTGAGTAACTATAGCCCTTTTCCAGTGTCCTGCCTACACAGCATGTACTTGTATAAATTTATTAGTATAAGCAAGCCAAAAGAAGTTTCAAGGCCATAGAAAATGAAACCAGGAAAAGTAATTTGTATTTTTTACAATTATATTATTTTCCATCATAATCACTTGTGAACAAAGGGATGTTTTTTATTCTGTTATTCTATAAATTCCTTGTGATTTCCTAAGAAATATAAGGAACTGCATGTTTATAACTTATGTTTTTATATTAAATACTAAATAAACACTGACCTTTAGCTAATTATGTTCATACTTGTAGGTTTTGGAGGCAAATACTGGTTTTTATGAAAAGCCCATTGCAACTTTGGACTTTGCTTCTTTATATCCATCCATCATGATGGCATACAATTTGTGTTATTGCACATTGGTATAAATTCTGTCATGGAGACTAAACAGTATGACATTGATCTTTATATGGTTCAATTGAAATTTCTTGAGATTTTACTGTATTTTTTGTGAAGGTTAAATCAGAAGATGCCCATAGGTTAAACTTGCCATTAGAAAGTGTAAACAAAACTCCATCTGGTGAAGTTTTTGTCAAACCTGAATTGCAAAAGGTATGCTTTTTGGTGAAATTTTACCGCTCAAGCAATTTTATCATTTTTTTTTAATATACTCGTAAGGTTTTAAGTTTGTCCTCTGTCTAAAACTAGGGCATACTTCCTGAAATTCTAGAAGAGCTATTGGCTGCACGTAAGAGAGCAAAAGCTGATCTGAAGGTATGATTTGAAAATATAGAATTAACTTTAAAATTGTTTGTAGATATTAAATTTATTGGGCAACCTATTTTGAGTAGTTCGTAACTTCATATGTCTGAATTTTAGCTGGTCTTCATGTCCTTACCTGTTTGATTTTACATTCTTATGTAATAAAATTATGCAAATTTTTTCTCTCTTCAAGTTTTAAATTTTGGAATTTATATTTTTCAGGAAGCTAAAGATCCATTTGAGAAGGCTGTACTGGATGGACGCCAGTTGGCTTTGAAAGTACATCATGACTATTGTAGACATACTTGTTTCAAGTTGGCAATTCATCGATAGTTTGAGATTGGGCTTACTTTTTCCTTTCTTTTATCATTTTAGATAAGTGCAAACTCTGTATATGGGTTTACTGGAGCTACTGTTGGTCAGTTACCTTGTTTAGAAATTTCTTCTAGTGTGACAAGCTACGGTATGTGATTGACTCCTAAATAAGTAGATTACCATTCATTGCTAACTGGGACTATAGTAAATGCAAGATGTGGAAAGATTTTTCATGGTCGATAACTTTTGCTCATTGGTAATGTCAAGGTCGACAAATGATTGAACACACAAAGAAGATGGTAGAAGAGAAATTTACTATAAGTGGTGGTTATGATCATAATGCAGAGGTATGCGTATGATTTCAAAGCATGTAAAGTGCAGCAGAAAGAATTTGTAGTTCTTGTCTATTAGTTGATCAAACTTTCCTTTGACCTTGTGATTGTAACTTTTAAATGCTTTGTGATACATGTATATAGTTTCATCGTTATGTCTATATATAGGCATTGCTTTGCTTTGTTTCACATGTAATCAGTTTTTATTCCTTTGTTGCTGACTTTGGCTTAATTGTTGCTAATTAGCCTGCTTCAGGGATGTCATTATGGTATTTCTCACTCTAATTTCTATAAGCCCACTAAACACTGATGGAAAATTTTTAGAAGCAAAGTTATGTTTTGCCACAATAACATTGGTGGCGCAACTAGTTTATCCATGAAGGAAAGAAACTCAACATCATATTTGGGATTGACCAAAGCTGGAGCAAATGTAAACAAGAAAATTTACATTTTGCAATAGCAGCTTCATGGATGTGGACACTGAATATAACGTTGATTAACTCATGCATTAATAAATATAACTTGAATGAATCTTTTTGGTAAGAATCACAATAAAAATGGGGCTTAAGAATGAATACAGCAGAATTACAGTTTGTGAGCTAACACCTGCAGCTTAACTAAAATGAAATTTACATCCTTGCCATAGCAAAAGGGTTTGAGAGGAAAATGATCACCTGCAATAGAAGTTATGAAGACCTGGGCTATCAAAAACTAAACATATATTCTTATTAGTGATCTTGTGTCAATCTGAACCTTCTTGATTTTGGTGGATGTGTATACTGGAATGGAGTGTCACTAGCTTTTGCAGTGCCTTGGCCACTTTTGAGGACTTTTTGGACATGGTTAATTCATGCAGAAAGCTGTTTTTATTATTATTTTAATATGGAGTGTTAATAATATTGTTGAACTTGAACTTCATAACTTTGCTAACTGGTAAACTATGTTGAGCAAAAAGTAAAACTGATTCTGTACTGTCATGAGATTTCAGAAGCTTTGGTTGCTTCATTTCTCTTGGTAAGCATCTGTGAACATTCAGTTCTTTGCACACTCTATCCTGAGATGAGTTGCTTTCTTTTAAGTCATCACTGAAAGTTGATGGCCATATTGCTTCTCAATACTTTGTTGTATGTATTTGCTTGCCTTTTATTGACTATGAAATACTGTTAGTATTTGACAAATTTTCTTTAGTTGACTAATTAATGATCAATTTTCTAGGTTATTTATGGGGACACTGACTCTATTATGGTACAATTCGGTGTGCCTTCTGTAGAGGAAGCAATGAAATTAGGAAGAGAAGCATCAGAATATATTACAGGAACTTTCATAAAGGTATCCGAGGGTTGAGACATGATTATTTGAGTTGCGGATGTCTTAAATCATGTGTTTCTTTAAGTTTCTATTACTTAGTGTATTATCAGCTAGATATCCTAGCTGACATTGTAAACTTAGTGTATTATCAGCTAGATATCCTAGCTGACATTTTTAGTCTTCATTTAAAATCACGTTTTATTTTCTTGATTTATTTATTTATTATGTGGATATTGGCAAATTTGTCATCCAATAATATAATTGCATATATTCTCAAATTTTGTTTTTAGTCTCCGTCCTAATTAATTTTTTTTAAAATTTTTTTTTGAAGCCCATTAGGCTAGAATTTGAAAAGGTCTATTATCCCTATTTGCTAATAAGCAAGAAGAGATATGCTGGATTGTACTGGACAAAGCCTGATAGTTTTGACAAAATGGACACAAAAGGTAAGTATTTGAACTATTTAATAGTTATTAAAAAAACCTGATTTAGTGGCATTCAATTCTTTGACAACAGGCATCGAGACTGTCAGAAGAGACAACTGTTTGTTGGTTAAGAATCTGGTAAACGAATGCCTACACAAGATACTGATTGACCGAGATATTCCTGGTGCAGTTCAATATGTGAAGAACACAATTTCAGATCTTTTAATGAACCGTGTGGATTTGTCTCTTTTGGTTATAACAAAGGCAATTTCTAACTGCAGACAACATTGCCATCTCGGTGATATAAGATTATATTTTAACATTTATGTATGAACTCAAGATTTTATACTGTCTTTGGCAGGGTCTGACCAAAACTGGAAGTGATTATAGTGTAAAGTCTGCACATGTTGAGCTTGCTGAAAAGATGCGAAAAGTATGGATCTTATATTTTGTTATCATGCCTTAATTTAGAACTGATTTTTTTTCATTATTATTTATCCTTGTAAAAAAAAAGGGTAACAAAGATTATTGAGAACATATACTTTTAGCATGGAAAACCATCCTTTACCTCATGGAAATGGGAGCATGATGGGAAGAGTCCTTCAGCTGTAATTGTGATTTGTGCAACTTCTCTTTGCTTTCTTAGCATTGAACGGCATTATTAGGTTGAAACTTTCTGCTTAAGTGCTGCACTACAATTTATGCTTAGGAGTCCCTAGCTCATGAATTGACCAAAAACTGATGCTGTAAACTTTTTGGAAAAAAAATAGTGTGGCCTAGCATGCAATTTGTGAACTTTAAACAACAGACTCACTGGACTGATGTTGATTCTGTTCAAAGTTTTATGTGAATAACTGTCACTAGAATAAAAATTTTCTGATCGGCAAGGACAGCCTAATTCATAAATGAAATATTAATTTGTCAAAAAAATGTACAAAAATTTAGGCCAGTTATGTGGGACCATAAGCGAAAGTCATTCAAGCTTGTAAAATTCTTTGTATGCATATCTAAAATGAGGTTAGTTTAGGCAATATCCCTTATTTTAACTTATCTTAGTGAGGATAATCTTCTGCTGAGGTATTAATAAGTATGCCTCTTCAAATTATCAAAAAAGTGATATATGAAAGGGTGAAAAAATATTTGAAGTGCCATTGTGTCATTCCCATACCTTAGCTGCCTTTGAGGAACATTTGATGTGTATAATGGTCATGAATATCGCCTTTAAAGTCAATCCACATCATACCCTTTGATGGGCAGAGATCCAGATTTTAGGTTGATTTTCTTGACATATTTCCATTTCTATGTTCTTTTTTTCCCCAACTATTGGTTTTATCAGAGTGATGCAACTTGAAGTTTCTACTACATTCGTGCATTTTTTTCCTATCTTGTTCATCAATATAAACTTTGAGTAAGATTGCTTAAGCACGGGTGCTCTGATTGTGGTGGATAGAGGGATGCTGCAACTGCTCCTAATGTTGGTGATCGAGTTCCATTTGTTATAATTAAAGGCACAAAAGATGCCAAGGTAAATGTTTCTCGGGTTTTCTTCAGAAGAAAGATCTTTTTAATTGATGTATCTATATGTCTTGAACAGGCCTATGAGAAGTCTGAAGATCCGATTTATGTGCTTGAGAATAATATTCCGATAGACCCTCAATACTATCTGACAAATCAGATCAGCAAGGTTGACTAATAAAATCCTTCATCATCTGTGATTGACGCTTTCCCCCAAATTATGATTAGTTCTCTTTGATGTTGCAGCCGCTCCTAAGAATATTTGAGCCTATTCTGAAAAACGCCAGTAAAGAGCTTCTTCAGGGAAGTCACACGAGAGCCGTATCTATTTCAACACCTTCAAACAGTGGCATAATGAAATTTGCCAAGAAACAACTTAGCTGTCTTGGATGCAAGGCAGTCATCAGGTCAGATATTGGCTGATAAATTCTATATATATATATATATAATTCACATTGCTTGCAGATGCCACTGCCTGTCTCTTTTTTAACCTGATTGACTTGATGTGTATTCATGACATTTTTCATTCTTTTTAACAAGACAAAACATCATTGTACTCTTTATTGCAAAATGCCATTTTTCACAAGTTTGTAATGTGAGCATCTGGTAGACTTGGGCAATCGAAAATGATCAATCTGCATTGATCATGAAGTTATTGTCATTCTTGATAGAATAGTAATCTGGCTATATTATAATGCATGTGGATCAGAGACAATCTATGTGCCCCCAAGTGCAATGGAATTATGTTTGTTCCTGTCGTTATTGTCAAGTTATGTTCGTGCAAACTAGATGGGTTCAATTACATAAATCCTATCCCATGGATAGAGCTTTATTTCAACCCAGGGAAACATAAATATACCTTTACTTTCTTCAGAATTCTTAGAAAATATATTGATAAGAATTTTCTCCTTGCAGCAATCAAGAACAAACACTATGCTCGCATTGCAAGGGAAGAGAGGCTGAGTTATACTGCAAAACTGTAGCAAATGGTATTTTCTTTATTTTTTTTACTTTTCACACTATTAATGGGCAAAAAAGTATTCATCTTGTTTGCGTCAGTTTTGCTTCCATGACTGTGCAATGATTAGTGCCGTGCAACTATTTGGATCAGTTGTTTATATATCTAGCTGGTAACTTTTCTGGCTGAAACCGAATAAATACTCTCCTACATCAGAATAGAATGGCGTTGAGAATGCACTAGTGAGTTTCTTATATTAGGCCACCTCAATTGGGTGTGTACTTGCACTTTATTCAATTCCTCTTGGTCGATCTTTTATACAAATAAAGGCAATTCGTATCTATTTCCTTTTATTTCATATCCACTCAAGCTGGATACAAGGTCTTATTGAAGGCCTTTTTCTGAAGGAATCTAGGGGCAACTTTGCTTTAGTGGTTTTAAGGATCAGGTTTTGTAGGTCTATCTGTTCTGACCTGATAATCCATGCATATGCTCAGTCTTAAGCTGAAGATGGGTCAAATCTAAATCCCGTTTGGATTTTACAGCATAATTCCAAATCGTACCTAGGTCAGACTTACCCTGACTACTAGTTAGACATGGATCTTAAAAATAGTCGTATGTTTTTTTTCCCCCTCCCTTTAGGGCAGTGTGCCTCACCTTTATATCATCTGGTTGTCTTAACATCTGATGTTTGATCATGAATTGTAAGTAATGCCATTAACTTGGTCGATCAAGTTTCGCTTGACATTTTTTTTTTAAAAAAAATTGTTCCTGATTTGATTTTGCTGTATTTCTCCAGTTTC
The DNA here is from genome assembly GCA_037177395.1 of Alpinia galanga. Classification (NCBI taxonomy): domain Eukaryota; kingdom Viridiplantae; phylum Streptophyta; class Magnoliopsida; order Zingiberales; family Zingiberaceae; genus Alpinia; species Alpinia galanga. Next base: position 4,381 of record JBAMHZ010088515.1, on the reverse strand, counting down.
TGAATTGGAGATGCTTTTTGGCCGATTGTGGACACAATGCCAAGAATGCCAAAGCTCACTTCATCAAGACGTGCTTTGCACAAGGTCTGCTCATTATTTTCCACAACATCCCCCTATTCTCATCACTTCGACCTTATCAGTAACATGACTAATCTACTTATAACCAGTCGGGACTGCCCAATCTTCTACCGAAGGAAGAAAGCGCAAAAGGACATGGCCGAAGCTAGGTCGCAACTTGATCGGTGGAGTTTCTAAGTCGTCGAGTTCAACATGGTAAACTTTTCAAGCCCCAAGTAACATTGAGAATTAGATGCAAAAGCATTTGGCCTCTTCTTCCTCGAGTGAAATTTATGCTTGTGGAAATTATCTGTTTTCAAACGGTACATGACCGTTCGATGATCTAAGCTGAGAATGATTTGTGAAGGCTAAATTTTTTTGGACTTGTCTCATCGTATCACAACTGAAAGGTGAACCGAGAGTTTTGTAGGTGTCTCAATATGACATGGAAAGGGTGAATCCATTTTGTAGATTAGATTGTGGAGAGTGAGTGAGAGGATGTTGTGTATTTATGAAACCTAAGAAAAAAACTCTAGTCTCATCTTTTCCTTGGGATATATTAATGTAGTTCTGTCATTTTACCGCTTAATCACTAACTTAATCGACTGATAATGTGGTAAACATGCAATGATATTATTTAGTTGGAGTCGAAAATTCATTGTATCATATTCACTGGGATTGAAGATTCACCCCATGATTATTTCCTTATTCGAAGAGTGTTGGTGATCGCGGGGTAAATGGATCAGGGTTCGAAAGTTGTAAGGGGGTTTTGACTAGGTGAAGATGAAATTTTCTTGTTCAATCATTATGATAACTTATTGATTGAGTAGGGTAGTTTGTTGTTGTTACTTGTAGAAGCTAAAATTCTACATCCTCATGCTTGTGGGCTTTCTATATCGCCTAATCAATATCGCACTTGCTCTTTGTCGTCGCCTATAACCTAATTACCCTTGGCGATGACTTCAAAACAAATGCAAGCTTGTGACTTTCTGATTGTGCTCATTTGCATCCATTCTCTGTCTTTCGGCTTGTTCGACATTCTATTTGAAATATTATTTGTGGGATTTCTAGATCTTTTAGTTTCTTTCTTACCATTGTGGTCTCATTCAATTCCTCTTTTTTCTGTCAAAGTGCAAGTTTTTGAAAATTTCATTGCCAACTCTTTAAACTTCATTCGCTATGCTACATGTTTTTTTTCGCACAATTTGTGTGGGTGGTATGTGACTATTGTTTATTTGTGATGCACAAAATTTTTAAAGAAATGAGATTATATTTGGTTTGGACTAATTACGGAGTTAACTAAAAGTTATTTTATTTCTCAATTTGCTTTACATATATATTTTAGTTGGTATTAAGTATCTAGGTTTTCAGTTCGATTAATCTAAGGTCAATCGATTTAGTCTTATGGAAATTTCTTATCGATTGTTAGTGTAAATGAGGAAGCACTTACAATGGATGATTCAACAGTCTAGCATTCTAAGGTTTATCATTTCATTTAGAGAAATTTTGTTATAAATGTGCCGTAGCTAAGGATTGAATCTAAGATGTTTCAGAAATTGTACAAGTGCTCTTATTACTATTGTTCAAAAAGGTTGAAATCCGTCAATTTAATGGTCCTTATCAGTCTATTTTTGAACTATTATAAGCGAGTTAAATTACAGTTAACCTTTGACCCTTAAAACTAGTATAGCTCTGTTACTATACCCATAGCTTTGAGGGCCTCAATTTGCTATAATGAAGTACCATATACATGTATTATTGCGATAACATATCGGACGTGATAAAATCATTTGATTGCATTTTACTAGTCAAGCTATGTTGCTATGGTCAAGCTTAACATCGCCTTGCTTCTTTTACCTCGCCTCTAAGATGCCGATGAGGCAAGGATAGAGTAAAGAAATAATTCGCATTTGGGGGAAGGCAGGTATCCGATAAGCTTCATTAGACTCTACCTACACTATAGAAGTATGGAAACGTTCAAATGCCCTATTCCATTCTCATACCTATTCCTTCTTCTCTACCCCTCTTTTCGCTTCCTTTCTCAACTCCTTGCAACTTCTTTTACTTTTCTTCCTTCCATTTATTCCTTGAAACGTGGAACTATCACATTAGCAGCTCTTCTACATTTGTATGACTCCTTATCATTTTTTACTTCAGTGGCATTTGACTTGAAATCCTTCTCGCGAATCTGTTTACTTAGATAGATAACTGTGAAAAGGCAAGAGTAGGAGAGGATATTCGATACCGAAACATACATTTACGCCTTATCCTTTTTTTTACTCCAGTGGCATTCGACTTGCAATCCTTCTCTTGAATCGGTTTACTTGGATGCATAACTGTGAAAGGCAAGAGTAGAAGAGCCTTGAAAGCCTTCTCAAGACTAATAAAAATTAAATGTCTCTTAGACAATCATTTTGTTTTTGTTTTTTCAAAAAATTCTAAATGTCACCGAAATAAACCTAAAGATTTCATCTCGAGTCTTCCCTCTCAATCCCTTGTGCCTTGTCGGTCCTTTGACTCGTGTTGCTAGATTCGAACCGAGTCATCGCTATAAAGTGAATAGCTAGTAGCTGACTTGACATACGATTCAACCAATTGATCGATCGATTCAATTTTTGGTTCACTTTTGATGATTTCAAAGACCACTTGCATCATTTTGGAACTCTTCTTTCTTTGTAAAAGATGGCCACACCCACTCCACTAAGCAAACAATCATTAGGAACCTAAATTTCTAAATCTTCCTTTCATGTTCAGATATCATTGTGAATCACTTTTCTTACAATCATTAGTCGAAATAAAATCATAGGAATTTTAGGAACAAAAGGTTATATATATCGCCTTTTTTCATCATGCGAATGCGAAAGGGAGATTCTTTATGTGCACACCAATTTTTTTTAAACTAAATACGCCCGAGTTTTAAAGTGCACCTCTTTTCAGTCGTAGATCTTAAAAGGTAGTTTAGTGACGCTTAAGAATTGTGAACTAAGAAGAGGTTTATTTAAAATTTCGTGTGTGCTGCACTTTAAAATTTTCATGTGTGCGTGGTCGCTCTGGTTGGATCACGATTGGATTCCAGCTTGATTGTAATTAGAATTCGATCACATTTCATGAGCCCTTTATTATCCATCGTTCGATCTCCTAGGATTTAAGGATTAAAATATAGTGCTCAATTGTCCGATTCACCTTTCGATGCCCAGAGATGAGTTGTGCAGGATAATATTCCTCTATATATATATAGCTCAATTCTTGAATCCAAGAGGATCAGATGGTAAATAATGAAGATGTTCATGGGTATTTACGAATGAGTTGTATAGGATAATATATATATGTGTGTGTATGTTAGATTGATACTCTGCGCTCCTTACCTTGTGCGACGGTGTGCAACACACATTGCCGATCACCCATTCATCTCCGACCGTTGGAGTTTAGCCTCACAGTGGTCGGATTTTGGCCGTGATTTGGTCGGATTTCAGTCGTGATCAGACAGCGTCGACACTCCATAGGGTTCAAGGATTGAGCTATAGCTTTGTTGTCGTTGACGTCGAAGAAATCGGTGGCCGATCGGCTGTTGATCATCGAAGTCACTCGCGTCGCACACGGCCACACAGGGTATCAATTCTCTCTTTCTCTCTCATGCGCGCATGGGACGAGCGTGCATGGGATGACTGTTCGATCTCTTTAGGTTCAAGGATTGAGCTATAGTGCACAAGCGATTGGATGGTAGATAACAGAAGTGCTCATGGGTGTGCACGGATGAGTTGTGAATAGTAACACACACATATATACACACATACAAAATTGATATGTTGCGCGCTTTTTTGGTATACAGTAATGAGGAATGCAGAGTAACTCCTCAACTCAACTTGCTGTTGTCATTCGCTGCCATTTGATTGGATTTTGACCTGAATCTGACCACAGTCTGGCCGGAGTCAGAGTTTAGCCGGACAACGGTTGTTGGTGCCACGGTCGCAATTCGGCTGGAATTTAGTCAATTGTTGCCGCCGGTGGTTGTGGCATTGGCGACTGTAATTTGGCTATAATTCTGTTGGATTCCGACTGTGATCAAATGACGCCGACGTCCTCTAGGGTTTAAGGGTTGAGCATAGTGCCATCGTCGTTGATGCTGAAGAAATCGGACGTCGATCGATCATCGATCGTGGTGTCATGCACACGGGCATCGCGCAACAGATTAGAAGCGTGAACCCGTGCGTGAATGTACACGATAACGAGGAATGCATAGTAACTTCATCTGAAAACTATTGAAATTGTTGTTGCATCGCTGAATTTTGGTCAAATCGTGGTCGGAATCCAATCACAGTCTAGC